>JAQQBG010000037.1:0-106813 GCA_032199755.1 Ambrosia artemisiifolia
CTTCCGAAAACTCTAATGCAATTTTTTTGCCAAAACGTTTTCCTAGGCCAAATAAACTGAGTCTGGAAGATGCAGAATAGCGTAATTACTCACCAAATTGACGAGTGAATCGATATAAAAATCGCTCGTTTTCTGCTAAAAATAAAAAGTGGTGAGAAAATGGGCCCGTACTTCCGAAAACTAAAATGCTATTTTTTTTGCCAAAACGTGTTCCTAGGCCAAATAAACTCAGTCTGGAAGCTGCAGAATAGCGTAATTACTCACAAAATTGACGGGTGAATCGATTTAAAAAGCACTCGTTTTCTGCTAAAAATAGAAAGTGGTGTGAAAATGGGTCCGTACTGCCGAAAACCAAAATGCGATATTTTTTGCCAAAACGTGTTCCTAAGCCATAAAAACTTAGTTTGGAAGCTGTAGAATAGCATAATTACTCACCAAATTGACGGGTGAATCGATTTAAAAATCGCTCGTTTTCTGCTAAAAATAGAAAGTGGTGTGTAAATGGGCCTGTACTTCCGAAAACTAAAATGCTATTTTTTTGCCAAAACGTGTTCCTAGGCCAAATAAACTGAGTCTGGAAGCTACAAAATAGCGTAATTACTCACCAAATTGAAGGGTGAATCGATTTAAAAATCGCTCGTTTTCTGCTAAAAATAGAAAGCGGTGTGCAAATGGGTCCGTACTGCCATAAACCAAAATGCGATATTTTTTGCCAAAACGTTTTCCTACGCCATAAAAACTTAGTCTGGAAGCTGCAGAATAGCGTAATTACTCACCAAATTGATGGGTGAATCGATTTAAAAAGCTCTCGTTTTCTGCTAAAAATAGAAAGTGGTGTGAAAATGGGTCCGTACTGCCGAAAACCAAAATGCGATATTTTTTGCCAAAACGTGTTCCTAGGCCATAAAAACTTAGTTTGGAAGCTGCAGAATAGCGTAATTACTCACCAAATTGACGGGTGAATCGATTTAAAAATCGCTCGTTTTCTGCTAGAAATAGAAAGGGGTGTGAAAATGGGCCCGTACTTCCGAAAACTAAAATGCTATTTGTTTGCCAAAACGTGCTCCTAGGCTAAATAAACTGAGCCTGGAAGCTGCAGAATAGCGTAATTACTCACCAAATTGATGGGTGAATCGATTTAAAAAGCGCCCGTTTTCTGCTAAAAATAGAAAGTGGTGTGAAAATGGGTCCGTACTGCCGAAAACCAAAATGCGATATTTTTTGCCAAAACGTGTTCCTAGGCCAAATAAACTAAGTTTGAAAGCTGCAGAATAGCATAATTACTCGCCAAAGTGACGGGTAAATCGATTTATAAAGCGATTGTATTCTGCTAAAAATAGAAAGTGGTGTGAAAATGGGTCCGTACTGCCGAAAACCAAAATGCTATTTTTTTTTTGCCCAAACGTGTTCCTAGGCCATACAAACTTAGTTTGGAAGCTGCAGAATAGCGTAATTACTCACTAAATTAACGGGTGAATCGATTTAAAAATCGCTCGTTTTCTTCTAAAAATAGAAAGTGGTGTGAAAATGGGCCCGTACTTCCGAAAACTAAAATGCTATTTTTTTGCCAAAACGTGTTCGTAGGCCCAATAAACTGAGTCTGGAAGCTGCAGAATAGCCTAATTACTCACCAAATTGACGAGTGAATAGATTTAAAAATCGCTCGTTTTCTGCTAAAAATAGAAAGTGGTGTGAAAATGGGTCCGTACTTCCGAAAACTAAAGTGCTATTTTTTTTTTGCCAAAACGTTTTCCTAGGCCAAATAAATTGAGTCTGGAAACTTCAGAATAGCATAATTACTCACCAAATTGACGAGTGAATCGATATAAAAATCGCTCGTTTTCTGCTAAAAATAAAAAGTGGTGAGAAAATGGGCCCGTACTTCCGAAAACTAAAATGCTATTTTTTTTTTTGCCAAAACGTGTTCCTAGGCCAAATAAACTGAGTCTGGAAGCTGCAGAATAGCGTAATTACTCACCAAATTGACGGGTGAATCGATTTAAAAAGCACTCGTTTTCTGCTAAAAATAGAAAGTGGTGTGAAAATGGATCCGTACTGCCGAAAACCAAAATGCGATATTTTTTGCCAAAACGTGTTCCTAGGCCATAAAAAACTTAGTTTGGAAGCTGCAGAATAGCGTAATTACTCACCAAATTGACGGGTGAATCGATTTAAAAATCGCTCGTTTTCTGCTAAAAATAGAAAGTGGTGTGAAAATGGGCCGTACTTCCGAAAACTAAAATGCTATTTTTTTGCCAAAACGTGTTCCTAGGCAAATAAACTGAGTCTGGAATCTGCAGAATAGCGTAATTACTCACCAAATTGACGGGTGACTCAATTTAAAATCGCTCATTTTCTGCTAAAAATAGAAAGTGGTGGGAAAATGGGCCCGTACTTCCGAAAACTCTAATGCAATTTTTTTGCCAAAACGTTTTCCTAGGCCAAATAAACTGAGTCTGGAAGATGCAGAATAGCGTAATTACTCACCAAATTGACGAGTGAATCGATATAAAAATCGCTCGTTTTCTGCTAAAAATAAAAAGTGGTGAGAAAATGGGCCCGTACTTCCGAAAACTAAAATGCTATTTTTTTTGCCAAAACGTGTTCCTAGGCCAAATAAACTCAGTCTGGAAGCTGCAGAATAGCGTAATTACTCACAAAATTGACGGGTGAATCGATTTAAAAAGCACTCGTTTTCTGCTAAAAATAGAAAGTGGTGTGAAAATGGGTCCGTACTGCCGAAAACCAAAATGCGATATTTTTTGCCAAAACGTGTTCCTAAGCCATAAAAACTTAGTTTGGAAGCTGTAGAATAGCATAATTACTCACCAAATTGACGGGTGAATCGATTTAAAAATCGCTCGTTTTCTGCTAAAAATAGAAAGTGGTGTGTAAATGGGCCTGTACTTCCGAAAACTAAAATGCTATTTTTTTGCCAAAACGTGTTCCTAGGCCAAATAAACTGAGTCTGGAAGCTACAAAATAGCGTAATTACTCACCAAATTGAAGGGTGAATCGATTTAAAAATCGCTCGTTTTCTGCTAAAAATAGAAAGCGGTGTGCAAATGGGTCCGTACTGCCATAAACCAAAATGCGATATTTTTTGCCAAAACGTTTTCCTACGCCATAAAAACTTAGTCTGAAAGCTGCAGAATAGCGTAATTACTCACCAAATTGATGGGTGAATCGATTTAAAAAGCTCTCGTTTTCTGCTAAAAATAGAAAGTGGTGTGAAAATGGGTCCGTACTGCCGAAAACCAAAATGCGATATTTTTTGCCAAAACGTGTTCCTAGGCCATAAAAACTTAGTTTGGAAGCTGCAGAATAGCGTAATTACTCACCAAATTGACGGGTGAATCGATTTAAAAATCGCTCGTTTTCTGCTAGAAATAGAAAGGGGTGTGAAAATGGGCCCGTACTTCCGAAAACTAAAATGCTATTTGTTTGCCAAAACGTGCTCCTAGGCTAAATAAACTGAGCCTGGAAGCTGCAGAATAGCGTAATTACTCACCAAATTGATGGGTGAATCGATTTAAAAAGCGCCCGTTTTCTGCTAAAAATAGAAAGTGGTGTGAAAATGGGTCCGTACTGCCGAAAACCAAAATGCGATATTTTTTGCCAAAACGTGTTCCTAGGCCAAATAAACTAAGTTTGAAAGCTGCAGAATAGCATAATTACTCGCCAAAGTGACGGGTAAATCGATTTATAAAGCGATTGTATTCTGCTAAAAATAGAAAGTGGTGTGAAAATGGGTCCGTACTGCCGAAAACCAAAATGCTATTTTTTTTTTGCCCAAACGTGTTCCTAGGCCATACAAACTTAGTTTGGAAGCTGCAGAATAGCGTAATTACTCACTAAATTAACGGGTGAATCGATTTAAAATCGCTCGTTTTCTTCTAAAAATAGAAAGTGGTGTGAAAATGGGCCCGTACTTCCGAAAACTAAAATGCTATTTTTTTGCCAAAACGTGTTCGTAGGCCCAATAAACTGAGTCTGGAAGCTGCAGAATAGCCTAATTACTCACCAAATTGACGAGTGAATAGATTTAAAAATCGCTCGTTTTCTGCTAAAAATAGAAAGTGGTGTGAAAATGGGTCCGTACTTCCGAAAACTAAAGTGCTATTTTTTTTTTGCCAAAACGTTTTCCTAGGCCAAATAAATTGAGTCTGGAAACTTCAGAATAGCATAATTACTCACCAAATTGACGAGTGAATCGATATAAAAATCGCTCGTTTTCTGCTAAAAATAAAAAGTGGTGAGAAAATGGGCCCGTACTTCCGAAAACTAAAATGCTATTTTTTTTTTGCCAAAACGTGTTCCTAGGCCAAATAAACTGAGTCTGGAAGCTGCAGAATAGCGTAATTACTCACCAAATTGACGGGTGAATCGATTTAAAAAGCACTCGTTTTCTGCTAAAAATAGAAAGTGGTGTGAAAATGGATCCGTACTGCCGAAAACCAAAATGCGATATTTTTTGCCAAAACGTGTTCCTAGGCCATAAAAACTTAGTTTGGAAGCTGCAGAATAGCGTAATTACTCACCAAATTGACGGGTGAATCGATTTAAAAATCGCTCGTTTTCTGCTAGAAATAGAAAGGGGTGTGAAAATGGGCCCGTACTTCCGAAAACTAAAATGCTATTTGTTTGCCAAAACGTGCTCCTAGGCTAAATAAACTGAAGCCTGGAAGCTGCAGAATAGCGTAATTACTCACCAAATTGATGGGTGAATCGATTTAAAAAGCGCCCGTTTTTCTGCTAAAAATAGAAAGTGGTGTGAAAATGGGTCCGTACTGCCGAAAACCAAAATGCGATATTTTTTGCCAAAACGTGTTCCTAGGCCAAATAAACTAAGTTTGAAAGCTGCAGAATAGCATAATTACTCGCCAAAGTGACGGGTAAATCGATTTATAAAGCGATTGTATTCTGCTAAAATAGAAAGTGGTGTGAAAATGGGTCCGTACTGCCGAAAACCAAAATGCTATTTTTTTTTGCCCAAACGTGTTCCTAGGCCATACAAACTTAGTTTGGAAGCTGCAGAATAGCGTAATTACTCACTAAATTAACGGGTGAATCGATTTAAAAATCGCTCGTTTTCTTCTAAAAATAGAAAGTGGTGTGAAAATGGGCCCGTACTTCCGAAAACTAAAATGCTATTTTTTTGCCAAAACGTGTTCGTAGGCCCAATAAACTGAGTCTGGAAGCTGCAGAATAGCCTAATTACTCACCAAATTGACGAGTGAATAGATTTAAAAATCGCTCGTTTTCTGCTAAAAATAGAAAGTGGTGTGAAAATGGGTCCGTACTTCCGAAAACTAAAGTGCTATTTTTTTTTTGCCAAAACGTTTTCCTAGGCCAAATAAATTGAGTCTGGAAACTTCAGAATAGCATAATTACTCACCAAATTGACGAGTGAATCGATATAAAAATCGCTCGTTTTCTGCTAAAAATAAAAAGTGGTGAGAAAATGGGCCCGTACTTCCGAAAACTAAAATGCTATTTTTTTTTTTGCCAAAACGTGTTCCTAGGCCAAATAAACTGAGTCTGGAAGCTGCAGAATAGCGTAATTACTCACCAAATTGACGGGTGAATCGATTTAAAAAGCACTCGTTTTCTGCTAAAAATAGAAAGTGGTGTGAAAATGGATCCGTACTGCCGAAAACCAAAATGCGATATTTTTTGCCAAAACGTGTTCCTAGGCCATAAAAACTTAGTTTGGAAGCTGCAGAATAGCGTAATTACTCACCAAATTGACGGGTGAATCGATTTAAAAATCGCTCGTTTTCTGCTAAAAATAGAAAGTGGTGTGAAAATGGGCCGTACTTCCGAAAACTAAAATGCTATTTTTTTGCCAAAACGTGTTCCTAGGCAAATAAACTGAGTCTGGAATCTGCAGAATAGCGTAATTACTCACCAAATTGACGGGTGACTCAATTTAAAAATCGCTCATTTTCTGCTAAAAATAGAAAGTGGTGGGAAAATGGGCCCGTACTTCCGAAAACTCTAATGCAATTTTTTTGCCAAAACGTTTTCCTAGGCCAAATGAAACTGAGTCTGGAAGATGCAGAATAGCGTAATTACTCACCAAATTGACGAGTGAATCGATATAAAAATCGCTCGTTTTCTGCTAAAAATAAAAAGTGGTGAGAAAATGGGCCCGTACTTCCGAAAACTAAAATGCTATTTTTTTTGCCAAAACGTGTTCCTAGGCCAAATAAACTCAGTCTGGAAGCTGCAGAATAGCGTAATTACTCACAAAATTGACGGGTGAATCGATTTAAAAAGCACTCGTTTTCTGCTAAAAATAGAAAGTGGTGTGAAAATGGGTCCGTACTGCCGAAAACCAAAATGCGATATTTTTTGCCAAAACGTGTTCCTAAGCCATAAAAACTTAGTTTGGAAGCTGTAGAATAGCATAATTACTCACCAAATTGACGGGTGAATCGATTTAAAAATCGCTCGTTTTCTGCTAAAAATAGAAAGTGGTGTGTAAATGGGCCTGTACTTCCGAAAACTAAAATGCTATTTTTTTGCCAAAACGTGTTCCTAGGCCAAATAAACTGAGTCTGGAAGCTACAAAATAGCGTAATTACTCACCAAATTGAAGGGTGAATCGATTTAAAAATCGCTCGTTTTCTGCTAAAAATAGAAAGCGGTGTGCAAATGGGTCCGTACTGCCATAAACCAAAATGCGATATTTTTTGCCAAAACGTTTTCCTACGCCATAAAAACTTAGTCTGGAAGCTGCAGAATAGCGTAATTACTCACCAAATTGATGGGTGAATCGATTTAAAAAGCTCTCGTTTTCTGCTAAAAATAGAAAGTGGTGTGAAAATGGGTCCGTACTGCCGAAAACCAAAATGCGATATTTTTTGCCAAAACGTGTTCCTAGGCCATAAAAACTTAGTTTGGAAGCTGCAGAATAGCGTAATTACTCACCAAATTGACGGGTGAATCGATTTAAAAATCGCTCGTTTTCTGCTAGAAATAGAAAGGGGTGTGAAAATGGGCCCGTACTTCCGAAAACTAAAATGCTATTTGTTTGCCAAAACGTGCTCCTAGGCTAAATAAACTGAGCCTGGAAGCTGCAGAATAGCGTAATTACTCACCAAATTGATGGGTGAATCGATTTAAAAAGCGCCCGTTTTCTGCTAAAAATAGAAAGTGGTGTGAAAATGGGTCCGTACTGCCGAAAACCAAAATGCGATATTTTTTGCCAAAACGTGTTCCTAGGCCAAATAAACTAAGTTTGAAAGCTGCAGAATAGCATAATTACTCGCCAAAGTGACGGGTAAATCGATTTATAAAGCGATTGTATTCTGCTAAAAATAGAAAGTGGTGTGAAAATGGGTCCGTACTGCCGAAAACCAAATGCTATTTTTTTTTTGCCCAAACGTGTTCCTAGGCCATACAAACTTAGTTTGGAAGCTGCAGAATAGCGTAATTACTCACTAAATTAACGGGTGAATCGATTTAAAAATCGCTCGTTTTCTTCTAAAAATAGAAAGTGGTGTGAAAATGGGCCCGTACTTCCGAAAACTAAAATGCTATTTTTTTGCCAAAACGTGTTCGTAGGCCCAATAAACTGAGTCTGGAAGCTGCAGAATAGCCTAATTACTCACCAAATTGACGAGTGAATAGATTTAAAAATCGCTCGTTTTCTGCTAAAAATAGAAAGTGGTGTGAAAATGGGTCCGTACTTCCGAAAACTAAAGTGCTATTTTTTTTTTGCCAAAACGTTTTCCTAGGCCAAATAAATTGAGTCTGGAAACTTCAGAATAGCATAATTACTCACCAAATTGACGAGTGAATCGATATAAAAATCGCTCGTTTTCTGCTAAAAATAAAAAGTGGTGAGAAAATGGGCCCGTACTTCCGAAAACTAAAATGCTATTTTTTTTTTGCCAAAACGTGTTCCTAGGCCAAATAAACTGAGTCTGGAAGCTGCAGAATAGCGTAATTACTCACCAAATTGACGGGTGAATCGATTTAAAAGCACTCGTTTTCTGCTAAAATAGAAAGTGGTGTGAAAATGGATCCGTACTGCCGAAAACCAAAATGCGATATTTTTTGCCAAAACGTGTTCCTAGGCCATAAAAACTTAGTTTGGAAGCTGCAGAATAGCGTAATTACTCACCAAATTGACGGGTGAATCGATTTAAAAATCGCTCGTTTTCTGCTAGAAATAGAAAGGGGTGTGAAAATGGGCCCGTACTTCCGAAAACTAAAATGCTATTTGTTTGCCAAAACGTGCTCCTAGGCTAAATAAACTGAGCCTGGAAGCTGCAGAATAGCGTAATTACTCACCAAATTGATGGGTGAATCGATTTAAAAAGCGCCCGTTTTCTGCTAAAAATAGAAAGTGGTGTGAAAATGGGTCCGTACTGCCGAAAACCAAAATGCGATATTTTTTGCCAAAACGTGTTCCTAGGCCAAATAAACTAAGTTTGAAAGCTGCAGAATAGCATAATTACTCGCCAAAGTGACGGGTAAATCGATTTATAAAGCGATTGTATTCTGCTAAAAATAGAAAGTGGTGTGAAAATGGGTCCGTACTGCCGAAAACCAAAATGCTATTTTTTTTTTGCCCAAACGTGTTCCTAGGCCATACAAACTTAGTTTGGAAGCTGCAGAATAGCGTAATTACTCACTAAATTAACGGGTGAATCGATTTAAAAATCGCTCGTTTTCTTCTAAAAATAGAAAGTGGTGTGAAAATGGGCCCGTACTTCCGAAAACTAAAATGCTATTTTTTTGCCAAAACGTGTTCGTAGGCCCAATAAACTGAGTCTGGAAGCTGCAGAATAGCCTAATTACTCACCAAATTGACGAGTGAATAGATTTAAAAATCGCTCGTTTTCTGCTAAAAATAGAAAGTGGTGTGAAAATGGGTCCGTACTTCCGAAAACTAAAGTGCTATTTTTTTTTTGCCAAAACGTTTTCCTAGGCCAAATAAATTGAGTCTGGAAACTTCAGAATAGCATAATTACTCACCAAATTGACGAGTGAATCGATATAAAAATCGCTCGTTTTCTGCTAAAAATAAAAAGTGGTGAGAAAAATGGGCCCGTACTTCCGAAAACTAAAATGCTATTTTTTTTTTGCCAAAACGTGTTCCTAGGCCAAATAAACTGAGTCTGGAAGCTGCAGAATAGCGTAATTACTCACCAAATTGACGGGTGAATCGATTTAAAAAGCACTCGTTTTCTGCTAAAAATAGAAAGTGGTGTGAAAATGGATCCGTACTGCCGAAAACCAAAATGCGATATTTTTTGCCAAAACGTGTTCCTAGGCCATAAAAACTTAGTTTGGAAGCTGCAGAATAGCGTAATTACTCACCAAATTGACGGGTGAATCGATTTAAAAATCGCTCGTTTTCTGCTAAAAATAGAAAGTGGTGTGAAAATGGGCCGTACTTCCGAAAACTAAAATGCTATTTTTTTGCCAAAACGTGTTCCTAGGCAAATAAACTGAGTCTGGAATCTGCAGAATAGCGTAATTACTCACCAAATTGACGGGTGACTCAATTTAAAAAATCGCTCATTTTCTGCTAAAAATAGAAAGTGGTGGGAAAATGGGTCCGTACTTCCGAAAACTCTAATGCAATTTTTTTGCCAAAACGTTTTCCTAGGCCAAATAAACTGAGATTGGAAGATGCAGAATAGCGTAATTACTCACCAAATTGACGAGTGAATCGATATAAAAATCGCTCGTTTTCTGCTAAAAATAAAAAGTGGTGAGAAAATGGGCCCGTACTTCCGAAAACTAAAATGCTATTTTTTTTTGCCAAAACGTGTTCCTAGGCCAAATAAACTGAGTCTGGAAGCTGCAGAATAGCGTAATTACTCACAAAATTGACGGGTGAATCGATTTAAAAAGCACTCGTTTTCTGCTAAAAATAGAAAGTGGTGTGAAAATGGGTCCGTACTGCCGAAAACCAAAATGCGATATTTTTTGCCAAAACGTGTTCCTAAGCCATAAAAACTTAGTTTGGAAGCTGTAGAATAGCATAATTACTCACCAAATTGACGGGTGAATCGATTTAAAAATCGCTCGTTTTCTGCTAAAAATAGAAAGTGGTGTGTAAATGGGCCTGTACTTCCGAAAACTAAAATGCTATTTTTTTGCCAAAACGTGTTCCTAGGCCAAATAAACTGAGTCTGGAAGCTACAAAATAGCGTAATTACTCACCAAATTGAAGGGTGAATCGATTTAAAAAATCGCTCGTTTTCTGCTAAAAATAGAAAGCGGTGTGCAAATGGGTCCGTACTGCCATAAACCAAAATGCGATATTTTTTGCCAAAACGTTTTCCTACGCCATAAAAACTTAGTCTGGAAGCTGCAGAATAGCGTAATTACTCACCAAATTGATGGGTGAATCGATTTAAAAAGCTCTCGTTTTCTGCTAAAAATAGAAAGTGGTGTGAAAATGGGTCCTTACTGCCGAAAACCAAAATGCGATATTTTCTGCCAAAACGTGTTCCTAGGCCATAAAAACTTAGTTTGGAAGCTGCAGAATAGCGTAATTACTCACCAAATTGACGGGTGAATCGATTTAAAAATCGCTCGTTTTCGGCTAGAAATAGAAAGGGGTGTGAAAATGGGCCCGTACTTCCGAAAACTAAAATGCTATTTGTTTGCCAAAACGTGCTCCTAGGCTAAATAAACTGAGCCTGGAAGCTGCAGAATAGCGTAATTACTCACCAAATTGATGGGTGAATCGATTTAAAAAGCGCCCGTTTTCTACTAAAAATAGAAAGTGGTGTGAAAATGGGTCCGTACTGCCGAAAACCAAAATGCGATATTTTTTGCCAAAACGTGTTCCTAGGCCAAATAAACTAAGTTTGAAAGCTGCAGAATAGCGTAATTACTCGCCAAAGTGACGGGTAAATCGATTTATAAAGCGATTGTATTCTGCTAAAAATAGAAAGTGGTGTGAAAATGGGTCCGTACTGCCGAAAACCAAAATTCTATTTTTTTTTTTTGCCCAAACGTGTTCCTAGGCCATACAAACTTAGTTTGGAAGCTGTAGAATAGCGTAATTACTCACTAAATTAACGGGTGAATCAATTTAAAAATCGCTCGTTTTCTTCTAAAAATAGAAAGTGGTGTGAAAATGGGCCCGTACTTCCGAAAACTAAAATGCTATTTTTTTGCCAAAACGTGTTCCTAGGCCAAATAAACTGAGTCTGGAAGCTGCAGAATAGCATAATTACTCACCAAATTGACGAGTGAATAGATTTAAAAATCGCTCGTTTTCTGCTAAAATTAGAAAGTGGTGTGAAAATGGGTCCGTACTTCCGAAAACTAAAGTGCTATTTTTTTTTGCCAAAACGTTTTCCTAGGCCAAATAAATTGAGTCTGGAAACTTCAGAATAGCATAATTACTCACCAAATTGACGAGTGAATCGATATAAAAATCGCTCGTTTTCTGCTAAAAATAAAAAGTGGTGAGAAAATGGGCCCGTACTTCCGAAAACTAAAATGCTATTTTTTTTTTGCCAAAACGTGTTCCTAGGCCAAATAAACTGAGTCTGGAAGCTGCAGAATAGCGTAATTACTCACCAAATTGACGGGTGAATCGATTTAAAAAGCACTCGTTTTCTGCTAAAAATAGAAAGTGGTGTGAAAATGGGTCCGTACTGCCGAAAACCAAAATGCGATATTTTTTGCCAAAACGTGTTCCTAGGCCATAAAAACTTAGTTTGGAAGCTGCAGAATAGCGTAATTACTCACCAAATTGACGGGTGAATCGATTTAAAAATCGCTCGTTTTCGGCTAGAAATAGAAAGGGGTGTGAAAATGGGCCCGTACTTCCGAAAACTAAAATGCTATTTGTTTGCCAAAACGTGCTCCTAGCTAAATAAACTGAGCCTGGAAGCTGCAGAATAGCGTAATTACTCACCAAATTGATGGGTGAATCGATTTAAAAAGCGCCCGTTTTCTGCTAAAAATAGAAAGTGGTGTGAAAATGGGTCCGTACTGCCAAAAACCAAAATGCGATATTTTTGCCAAAACGTGTTTCCTAGGCCAAATAAACTAAGTTTGAAAGCTGCAGAATAGCGTAATTACTCGCCAAAGTGACGGGTAAATCGATTTAAAAAGCGATTGTATTCTGCTAAAAATAGAAAGTGGTGTGAAAATGGGTCCGTACTGCCGAAAACCAAAATTCTATTTTTTTTTTTTGCCCAAACGTGTTCCCTAGGCCATACAAACTTAGTTTGGAAGCTGTAGAATAGCGTAATTACTCACTAAATTAACGGGTGAATCGATTTAAAAATCGCTCGTTTTCTTCTAAAAATAGAAAGTGGTGTGAAAATGGGCCCGTACTTCCGAAAACTAAAATGCTATTTTTTTGCCAAAACGTGTTCCTAGGCCAAATAAACTGAGTCTGGAAGCTGCAGAATAGCATAATAACTCACCAAATTGACGAGTGAATAGATTTAAAAATCGCTCGTTTTCTGCTAAAAATAGAAAGTGGTGTGAAAATGGGTCCGTACTTCGAAAACTAAAGTGCTATTTTTTTTTTGCCAAAACGTTTTCCTAGGCCCAAATAAATTGAGTCTGGAAACTTCAGAATAGCATAATTACTCACCAAATTGACGAGTGAATCGATATAAAAATCGCTCGTTTTCTGCTAAAAATAAAAAGTGGTGAGAAAATGGCCCGTACTTCCGAAAACTAAAATGCTATTTTTTTTTTTGCCAAAACGTGTTCCTAGGCCAAATAAACTGAGTCTGGAAGCTGCAGAATAGCGTAATTACTCACCAAATTGACGGGTGAATCGATTTAAAAAGCACTCGTTTTCTGCTAAAAATAGAAAGTGGTGTGAAAATGGGTCCGTACTGCCGAAAACCAAAATGCGATATTTTTTGCCAAAACGTGTTCCTAGGCCATAAAAACTTAGTTTGGAAGCTGCAGAATAGCGTAATTACTCACCAAATTGACGAGTGAATCGATTTAAAAAATCGCTCGTTTTCTGCTAAAAATAGAAAGTGGTGTGTAAATGGGCCTGTACTTCCGAAAACTAAAATGCTATTTTTTTTCCCAAAACGTGTTCCTAGGCCATATAAACTGAGTCTGGAAGCTGCAAAATAGCGTAATTACTCACTAAATTGACGGGTGAATCGATTTAAAAATCGCTCGTTTTTCTGCTAAAAATAGAAAGCGGTGTGCAAATGGGTCCGTACTCCCAAAAACCAAATGCGATATTTTTTGCCAAAACGTGTTCCTAGGCCATAAAAACTTAGTTTGGAAGCTGCAGAATAGCGTAATTACTCACCAAATTGACGGGTGAATCGATTTAAAAATCGCTCGTTTTCTGCTAGAAATAGAAAGGGGTGTGAAAATGGGCCCGTACTTCCGAAAACTAAAATGCTATTTTTTTGCCAAAACGTGTTCCTAGGCCATATAAACTGAGTCTGGAAGCTGCAGAATAGCGTAATTACTCACCAAATTGACGGCGTGAATCGATTTAAAAAGCTCTCGTTTTCTGCTAAAAATAGAAAGTGGTGTGGAAATGGGTCCATACTGCCGAAAACCAAAATGCGATATTTTTTGCCAAAACGTGTTCCTAGGCCATAAAAACTTAGCTTGGAAGCTGCAGAATAGCGTAATTACTCACTAAATTGACGGGTGAATCGATTTAAAAATCGCTCGTTTTCTGCTAGAAATAGAAAGGGGTGTGAAAATGGCCCGTACTTCCGAAAACTAAAATGTTATTTGTTTGCCAAAACGTGCTCCTGGGCTAAATAAACTGAGCCTGGAAGCTGCAGAATAGCGTAATTACTCACCAAATTGATGGGTGAATCGATTTAAAAATCGCTCGTTTTCTGCTAAAAATAGAAAGTTGTGTGTAAATGGGCCTGTACTTCCGAAAACTAAAATGCTATTTTTTTGCCAAAACGTGTTCCTAGGCCATAAAAACTTAGTCTGGAATCTGCAGAATAGCGTAATTACTCACCAAATTGACGGGTGACTCAATTTAAAAATCGCTCATTTTCTGCTAAAAATAGAAAGTGGTGGGAAAATGGGTCCGTACTTCCGAAAACTCTAATGCAATTTTTTTGCCAAAACGTTTTCCTAGGCCAAATAAACTGAGATTGGAAGATGCAGAATAGCGTAATTACTCACCAAATTGACGAGTGAATCGATATAAAAATCGCTCGTTTTCTGCTAAAAATAAAAAGTGGTGAGAAAATGGGCCCGTACTTCCGAAAACTAAAATGCTATTTTTTTTGCCAAAACGTGTTCCTAGGCCAAATAAACTGAGTCTGGAAGCTGCAGAATAGCGTAATTACTCACAAAATTGACGGGTGAATCGATTTAAAAAGCACTCGTTTTCTGCTAAAAATAGAAAGTGGTGTGAAAATGGGTCCGTACTGCCGAAAACCAAAATGCGATATTTTTTGCCAAAACGTGTTCCTAAGCCATAAAAACTTAGTTTGGAAGCTGTAGAATAGCATAATTACTCACCAAATTGACGGGTGAATCGATTTAAAAATCGCTCGTTTTCTGCTAAAAATAGAAAGTGGTGTGTAAATGGGCCTGTACTTCCGAAAACTAAAATGCTATTTTTTTGCCAAAACGTGTTCCTAGGCCAAATAAACTGAGTCTGGAAGCTACAAAATAGCGTAATTACTCACCAAATTGAAGGGTGAATCGATTTAAAAATCGCTCGTTTTCTGCTAAAAATAGAAAGCGGTGTGCAAATGGGTCCGTACTGCCATAAACCAAAATGCGATATTTTTTGCCAAAACGTTTTCCTACGCCATAAAAACTTAGTCTGGAAGCTGCAGAATAGCGTAATTACTCACCAAATTGATGGGTGAATCGATTTAAAAAGCTCTCGTTTTCTGCTAAAAATAGAAAGTGGTGTGAAAATGGGTCCTTACTGCCGAAAACCAAAATGCGATATTTTCTGCCAAAACGTGTTCCTAGGCCATAAAAACTTAGTTTGGAAGCTGCAGAATAGCGTAATTACTCACCAAATTGACGGGTGAATCGATTTAAAAATCGCTCGTTTTCGGCTAGAAATAGAAAGGGGTGTGAAAATGGGCCCGTACTTCCGAAAACTAAAATGCTATTTGTTTGCCAAAACGTGCTCCTAGGCTAAATAAACTGAGCCTGGAAGCTGCAGAATAGCGTAATTACTCACCAAATTGATGGGTGAATCGATTTAAAAAGCGCCCGTTTTCTACTAAAAATAGAAAGTGGTGTGAAAATGGGTCCGTACTGCCGAAAACCAAAATGCGATATTTTTTGCCAAAACGTGTTCCTAGGCCAAATAAACTAAGTTTGAAAGCTGCAGAATAGCGTAATTACTCGCCAAAGTGACGGGTAAATCGATTTATAAAGCGATTGTATTCTGCTAAAAATAGAAAGTGGTGTGAAAATGGGTCCGTACTGCCGAAAACCAAAATTCTATTTTTTTTTTTTGCCCAAACGTGTTCCTAGGCCATACAAACTTAGTTTGGAAGCTGTAGAATAGCGTAATTACTCACTAAATTAACGGGTGAATCAATTTAAAAATCGCTCGTTTTCTTCTAAAAATAGAAAGTGGTGTGAAAATGGGCCCGTACTTCCGAAAACTAAAATGCTATTTTTTTGCCAAAACGTGTTCCTAGGCCAAATAAACTGAGTCTGGAAGCTGCAGAATAGCATAATTACTCACCAAATTGACGAGTGAATAGATTTAAAAATCGCTCGTTTTCTGCTAAAATTAGAAAGTGGTGTGAAAATGGGTCCGTACTTCCGAAAACTAAAGTGCTATTTTTTTTTGCCAAAACGTTTTCCTAGGCCAAATAAATTGAGTCTGGAAACTTCAGAATAGCATAATTACTCACCAAATTGACGAGTGAATCGATATAAAAATCGCTCGTTTTCTGCTAAAAATAAAAAGTGGTGAGAAAATGGGCCCGTACTTCCGAAAACTAAAATGCTATTTTTTTTTTGCCAAAACGTGTTCCTAGGCCAAATAAACTGAGTCTGGAAGCTGCAGAATAGCGTAATTACTCACCAAATTGACGGGTGAATCGATTTAAAAAGCACTCGTTTTCTGCTAAAAATAGAAAGTGGTGTGAAAATGGGTCCGTACTGCCGAAAACCAAAATGCGATATTTTTTGCCAAAACGTGTTCCTAGGCCATAAAAACTTAGTTTGGAAGCTGCAGAATAGCGTAATTACTCACCAAATTGACGGGTGAATCGATTTAAAAATCGCTCGTTTTCGGCTAGAAATAGAAAGGGGTGTGAAAATGGGCCCGTACTTCCGAAAACTAAAATGCTATTTGTTTGCCAAAACGTGCTCCTAGGCTAAATAAACTGAGCCTGGAAGCTGCAGAATAGCGTAATTACTCACCAAATTGATGGGTGAATCGATTTAAAAAGCGCCCGTTTTCTGCTAAAAATAGAAAGTGGTGTGAAAATGGGTCCGTACTGCCAAAAACCAAAATGCGATATTTTTTGCCAAAACGTGTTCCTAGGCCAAATAAACTAAGTTTGAAAGCTGCAGAATAGCGTAATTACTCGCCAAAGTGACGGGTAAATCGATTTAAAAAGCGATTGTATTCTGCTAAAAATAGAAAGTGGTGTGAAAATGGGTCCGTACTGCCGAAAACCAAAATTCTATTTTTTTTTTTTTGCCCAAACGTGTTCCTAGGCCATACAAACTTAGTTTGGAAGCTGTAGAATAGCGTAATTACTCACTAAATTAACGGGTGAATCGATTTAAAAATCGCTCGTTTTCTTCTAAAAATAGAAAGTGGTGTGAAAATGGGCCCGTACTTCCGAAAACTAAAATGCTATTTTTTTGCCAAAACGTGTTCCTAGGCCAAATAAACTGAGTCTGGAAGCTGCAGAATAGCATAATAACTCACCAAATTGACGAGTGAATAGATTTAAAAATCGCTCGTTTTCTGCTAAAAATAGAAAGTGGTGTGAAAATGGGTCCGTACTTCCGAAAACTAAAGTGCTATTTTTTTTTGCCAAAACGTTTTCCTAGGCCAAATAAATTGAGTCTGGAAACTTCAGAATAGCATAATTACTCACCAAATTGACGAGTGAATCGATATAAAAATCGCTCGTTTTCTGCTAAAAATAAAAAGTGGTGAGAAAATGGGCCCGTACTTCCGAAAACTAAAATGCTATTTTTTTTTTTGCCAAAACGTGTTCCTAGGCCAAATAAACTGAGTCTGGAAGCTGCAGAATAGCGTAATTACTCACCAAATTGACGGCTGAATCGATTTAAAAAGCACTCGTTTTCTGCTAAAAATAGAAAGTGGTGTGAAAATGGGTCCGTACTGCCGAAAACCAAAATGCGATATTTTTTGCCAAAACGTGTTCCTAGGCCATAAAAACTTAGTTTGGAAGCTGCAGAATAGCGTAATTACTCACCAAATTGACGAGTGAATCGATTTAAAAATCGCTCGTTTTCTGCTAAAAATAGAAAGTGGTGTGTAAATGGGCCTGTACTTCCGAAAACTAAAATGCTATTTTTTTCCCAAAACGTGTTCCTAGGCCATATAAACTGAGTCTGGAAGCTGCAAAATAGCGTAATTACTCACTAAATTGACGGGTGAATCGATTTAAAAATCGCTCGTTTTCTGCTAAAAATAGAAAGCGGTGTGCAAATGGGTCCGTACTCCCAAAAACCAAAATGCGATATTTTTTGCCAAAACGTGTTCCTAGGCCATAAAAACTTAGTTTGGAAGCTGCAGAATAGCGTAATTACTCACCAAATTGACGGGTGAATCGATTTAAAAATCGCTCGTTTTCTGCTAGAAATAGAAAGGGGTGTGAAAATGGGCCCGTACTTCCGAAAACTAAAATGCTATTTTTTTGCCAAAACGTGTTCCTAGGCCATATAAACTGAGTCTGGAAGCTGCAGAATAGCGTAATTACTCACCAAATTGACGGGTGAATCGATTTAAAAAGCTCTCGTTTTCTGCTAAAAATAGAAAGTGGTGTGGAAATGGGTCCATACTGCCGAAAACCAAAATGCGATATTTTTTGCCAAAACGTGTTCCTAGGCCATAAAAACTTAGCTTGGAAGCTGCAGAATAGCGTAATTACTCACTAAATTGACGGGTGAATCGATTTAAAAATAGCTCGTTTTCTGCTAGAAATAGAAAGGGGTGTGAAAATGGGCCCGTACTTCCGAAAACTAAAATGTTATTTGTTTGCCAAAACGTGCTCCTGGGCTAAATAAACTGAGCCTGGAAGCTGCAGAATAGCGTAATTACTCACCAAATTGATGGGTGAATCGATTTAAAAATCGCTCGTTTTCTGCTAAAAATAGAAAGTTGTGTGTAAATGGGCCTGTACTTCCGAAAACTAAAATGCTATTTTTTTGCCAAAACGTGTTCCTAGGCCAAATAAACTGAGTCTGGAAGCTGCAAAATAGCGTAATTACTCACCAAATTGACGGGTGAATCGATTTAAAAATCGCTCGTTTTCTGCTAAAAATAGAAAGCGGTGTGCAAATGGGTCCGTACTGCCATAAACCAAAATGCGATATTTTTTGCCAAAACGTGTTCCTAGGCCATAAAAACTTAGTTTGGAAGCTGCAGAATAGCGTAATTACTCACCAAATTGACGGGTGAATCGATTTAAAAATCGCTCGTTTTCTGCTAGAAATAGAAAGGGGTGTGAAAATGGGCCCGTACTTCCGAAAACTAAAATGCTATTTTTTTGCCAAAACGTGTTCCTAGGCCATATAAACTGAGTCTGGAAGCTGCAGAATAGCGTAATTACTCACCAAATTGACGGGTGAATCGATTTAAAAAGCTCTCGTTTTCTGCTAAAAATAGAAAGTGGTGTGGAAATGGGTCCATACTGCCGAAAACCAAAATGCGATATTTTTTGCCAAAACGTGTTCCTAGGCCATAAAAACTTAGCTTGGAAGCTGCAGAATAGCGTAATTACTCACTAAATTGATGGGTGAATCGATTTAAAAATCGCTCGTTTTCTGCTAGAAATAGAAAGGGGTGTGAAAATGGGCCCGTACTTCCGAAAACTAAAATGTTATTTGTTTGCCAAAACGTGCTCCTGGGCTAAATAAACTGAGCCTGGAAGCTGCAGAATAGCGTAATTACTCACCAAATTGATGGGTGAATCGATTTAAAAATCGCTCGTTTTCTGCTAAAAATAGAAAGTTGTGTGTAAATGGGCCTGTACTTCCGAAAACTAAAATGCTATTTTTTTGCCAAAACGTGTTCCTAGGCCAAATAAACTGAGTCTGGAAGCTGCAAAATAGCGTAATTACTCACCAAATTGACGGGTGAATCGATTTAAAAATCGCTCGTTTTCTGCTAAAAATAGAAAGCGGTGTGCAAATGGGTCCGTACTGCCATAAACCAAAATGCGATATTTTTTGCCAAAACGTGTTCCTAGGCCATAAAAACTTAGTTTGGAAGCTGCAGAATAGCGTAATTACTCACCAAATTGACGGGTGAATCGATTTAAAAATCGCTCGTTTTCTGCTAGAAATAGAAAGGGGTGTGAAAATGGGCCCGTACTTCCGAAAACTAAAATGCTATTTTTTTTTGCCAAAACGTGTTCCTAGGCCATATAAACTGAGTCTGGAAGCTGCAGAATAGCGTAATTACTCACCAAATTGACGGGTGAATCGATTTAAAAAGCTCTCGTTTTCTGCTAAAAATAGAAAGTGGTGTGGAAATGGGTCCATACTGCCGAAAACCAAAATGCGATATTTTTTGCCAAAACGTGTTCCTAGGCCATAAAAACTTAGCTTGGAAGCTGCAGAATAGCGTAATTACTCACTAAATTGATGGGTGAATCGATTTAAAAATCGCTCGTTTTCTGCTAGAAATAGAAAGGGGTGTGAAAATGGGCCCGTACTTCCGAAAACTAAAATGTTATTTGTTTGCCAAAACGTGCTCCTGGGCTAAATAAACTGAGCCTGGAAGCTGCAGAATAGCGTAATTACTCACCAAATTGATGGGTGAATCGATTTAAAAATCGCTCGTTTTCTGCTAAAAATAGAAAGTTGTGTGTAAATGGGCCTGTACTTCCGAAAACTAAAATGCTATTTTTTTGCCAAAACGTGTTCCTAGGCCAAATAAACTGAGTCTGGAAGCTGCAAAATAGCGTAATTACTCACCAAATTGACGGGTGAATCGATTTAAAAATCGCTCGTTTTCTGCTAAAAATAGAAAGCGGTGTGCAAATGGGTCCGTACTGCCATAAACCAAAATGCGATATTTTTTGCCAAAACGTGTTCCTACGCCATAAAAACTTAGTCTGGAAGCTGCAGAATAGCGTAATTACTCACCAAATTGATGGGTGAATCGATTTAAAAAGCTCTCGTTTTCTGCTAAAAATAGAAAGTGGTGTGAAAATGGGTCCGTACTGCCGAAAACCAAAATGCGATATTTTTTGCCAAAACGTGTTCCTAGGCCATAAAAACTTAGTTTGGAAGCTGCAGAATAGCGTAATTACTCACCAAATTGACGGGTGAATCGATTTAAAAATCGCTCGTTTTCTGCTAGAAATAGAAAGGGGTGTGAAAATGGGCCCGTACTTCCGAAAACTAAAATGCTATTTGTTTGCCAAAACGTGCTCCTAGGTTAAATAAACTGAGCCTGGAAGCTGCAGAATAGCGTAATTACTCACCAAATTGATGGGTGAATCGATTTAAAAAGCGCCCGTTTTCTGCTAAAAATAAAAAGTGGTGTGAAAATGGGTCCGTACTGCCGAAAACCAAAATGCGATATTTTTTGCCAAAACGTGTTCCTAGGCCAAATAAACTAAGTTTGAAAGCTGCAGAATAGCGTAATTACTCGCCAAAGTGACGGGTGAATCGATTTAAAAAGCGATTGTATTCTGCTAAAAATAGAAAGTGGTGTGAAAATGGGTCCGTACTGCCGAAAACCAAAATGCTATTTTTTTTTGCCCAAACGTGTTCCTAGGCCATACAAACTTAGTTTGGAAGCTGCAGAATAGCGTAATTACTCACTAAATTAACAGGTGAATCGATTTAAAAATCGCTCGTTTTCTTCTAAAAATAGAAAGTGGTGTGAAAATGGGCCCGTACTTCCGAAAACTAAAATGCTATTTTTTTGCCAAAACGTGTTCCTAGGCCAAATAAACTGAGTCTGGAAGCTGAAGAATAGCATAATTACTCACCAAATTGACGAGTGAATAGATTTAAAAATCGCTCGTTTTCTGCTAAAAATAGAAAGTGGTGTGAAAATGGGTCCGTACTTCCGAAAACTAAAGTGCTATTTTTTTTTTGCCAAAACGTTTTCCTAGGCCAAATAAATTGAGTCTGGAAACTTCAGAATAGCATAATTACTCACCAAATTGACGAGTGAATCGATAAAAAAATCGCTCGTTTTCTGCTAAAAATAAAAAGTGGTGAGAAAATGGGCCCGTACTTCCGAAAACTAAAATGCTATTTTTTTTTGCCAAAACGTGTTCCTAGGCCAAATAAACTGAGTCTGGAAGCTGCAGAATAGCGTAATTACTCACCAAATTGACGGGTGAATCGATTTAAAAAGCACTCGTTTTCTGCTAAAAATAGAAAGTGGTGTGAAAATGGATCCGTACTGCCGAAAACCAAAATGCGATATTTTTTGCCAAAACGTGTTCCTAGGCCATAAAAATTAGTTTGGAAGCTGCAGAATAGCGTAATTACTCACCAAATTGACGGGTGAATCGATTTAAAAATCGCTCGTTTTCTGCTAAAAATAGAAAGTGGTGTGAAAATGGGCCCGTACTTCCGAAAACTAAAATGCTATTTTTTTGCCAAAACGTGTTCCTAGGCCAAATAAACTGAGTCTGGAATCTGCAGAATAGCGTAATTACTCACCAAATTGATGGGTGACTCAATTTAAAAATCGCTCGTTTTCTGCTAAAAATAGAAAGTGGTGGGAAAATGGGTCCGTACTTCCGAAAACTCTAATGCAATTTTTTTGCCAAAACGTTTTCCTAGGCCAAATAAACTGAGTCTGGAAGCTGCAGAATAGCATAATTACTCACCAAATTGACGAGTGAATCGATTTAAAAATCGCTCGTTTTCTGCTAAAAATAGAAAGTGGTGTGAAAATGGGTCCGTACTTCCGAAAACTAAAGTGCTATTTTTTTTTTGCCAAAACGTTTTCTAGGCCAAATAAACTGAGTCTGGAAGCTGCAGAATAGCGTAATTACTCACCAAATTGACGAGTGAATCGATATAAAAATCGCTCGTTTTCTGCTAAAAATAAAAAGTGGTGAGAAAATGGGCCCGTACTTCCGAAAACTAAAATGCTATTTTTTTTTGCCAAAACGTGTTCCTAGGCCAAATAAACTGAGTCTGGAAGCTGCAGAATAGCGTAATTACTTACAAAATTGACGGGTGAATCGATTTAAAAAGCACTCGTTTTCTGCCAAAAATAGAAAGTGGTGTGAAAATGGGTCCGTATTGCCGAAAACCAAAATGCGATATTTTTTGCCAAAACGTGTTCCTAGGCCATAAAAACTTAGTTTGGAAGCTGTAGAATAGCATAATTACTCACCAAATTGACGGGTGAATCGATTTAAAAATCGCTCGTTTTCTGCTAAAATAGAAAGTGGTGTGTAAATGGGCCTGTACTTCCGAAAACTAAAATGCTATTTTTTTGCCAAAACGTGTTCCTAGGCCAAATAAACTGAGTCTGGAAGCTGCAAAATAGCGTAATTACTCACCAAATTGAAGGGTGAATCGATTTAAAAATCGTTCGTTTTCTGCTAAAAATAGAAAGCGGTGTGCAAATGGGTCCGTACTGCCATAAACCAAAATGCGATATTTTTTGCCAAAACGTTTTCCTACGCCATAAAAACGTAGTCTGGAAGCTGCAGAATAGCGTAATTACTCACCAAATTGATGGGTGAATCGATTTAAAAAGCTCTCGTTTTCTGCTAAAAATAGAAAGTGGTGTGAAAATGGGTCCGTACTGCCGAAAACCAAAATGCGATATTTTTTGCCAAAACGTGTTCCTAGGCCATAAAAACTTAGTGTGGAAGCTGTAGAATAGCGTAATTACTCACCAAATTGACGGGTGAATCGATTTAAAAATCGCTCGTTTTCTGCTAGAAATAGAAAGGGGTGTGAAAATGGGCCCGTACTTCCGAAAACTAAAATGCTATTTGTTTGCCAAAACGTGCTCCTAGGCCATAAAAACTTAGTTTGGAAGCTGCAGAATAGCGTAATTACTCACCAAATTGACGAGTGAATCGATTTAAAAATCGCTCGTTTTCTGCTAAAAATAGAAAGTGGTGTGTAAATGGGCCTGTACTTCCGAAAACTAAAATGCTATTTTTTTGCCAAAACGTGTTCCTAGGCCATATAAACTGAGTCTGGAAGCTGCAAAATAGGGTAATTACTCACTAAATTGACCGGTGAATCGATTTAAAAATCGCTCGTTTTCTGCTAAAAATAGAAAGCGGTGTGCAAATGGGTCCGTACTCCCAAAAACCAAAATGCGATATTTTTTGCCAAAACGTGTTCCTAGGCCATAAAAACGTAGTTTGGAAGCTGCAGAATAGCGTAATTACTCACCAAATTGACGGGTGAATCGATTTAAAAATCGCTCGTTTTCTGCTAGAAATAGAATGGGGTGTGAAAATGGGCCCGTACTTCCGAAAACTAAAATGCTATTTGTTTGCCAAAACGTGCTCCTAGGCTAAATAAACTGAGTCTGGAAGCTGCAGAATAGCGTAATTACTCACCAAATTGATGGGTGAATCGATTTAAAAAGCGGTTTTCTACTAAAAATAGAAAGTGGTGTGAAAATAGGTCCGTACTGCCGAAAACCAAAATGCGATATTTTTTGCCAAAACGTGTTCCTAGGCCAAATAAACAAAGTTTGAAAGCTGCAGAATAGCGTAATTACTCGCCAAAGTGACGGGTGAATCGATTTAAAAAGCGCTTGTATTCTGCAAAAAATAGAAAGTGGTGTGAAAATGGGTCCGTACTGCCGAAAACCAAAATGCTATTTTTTTTTTTTGCCAAAACGTGTTCCTAGGCCATACAAACTTAGTTTGGAAGCTGCAGAATAGCGTAATTACTCACTAAATTAACGGGTGAATCGATTTAAAAATCGCTCGTTTTCTTCTAAAAATAGAAAGTGGTGTGAAAATGGGCCCGTACTTCCGAAAACTAAAATGCTATTTTTTTGCCAAAACGTGTTCCTAGGCCAAATAAACTGAGTCTGGAAGCTGCAGAATAGCATAATTACTCACCAAATTGACGAGTGAATCGATTTAAAAATCGCTCGTTTTCTGCTAAAAATAGAAAGTGGTGTGAAAATGGGTCCGTACTTCCGAAAACTAAAGTGCTATTTTTTTTGCCAAAACGTTTTCCTATGCCAAATAAACTGAGTCTGGAAGCTGCAGAATAGCGTAATTACTCACCAAACTGACGAGTGAATCGATATAAAAATCGCTCGTTTTCTGCTAAAAATAAAAAGTGGTGAGAAAATGGGCCCGTACTTCCGAAAATTAAAATGCTATTTTTTTTTGCCAAAACGTGTTCCTAGGACAAATAAACTGAGTCTGGAAGCTGCAGAATAGCGTAATTACTCACAAAATTGACGGGTGAACCGATATAAAAATCGCTCGTTTTCTGCTAAAAATAAAAAGTGGTGTGAAAATGGGTCCGTACTGCCGAAAACCAAAATGCGATATTTTTTGCCAAAACGTGTCCTAGGCCATAAAAACTTAGTTTGGAAGCTGTAGAATAGCATAATTACTCACCAAATTGACGAGTGAATCGATTTAAAAATCGCTCGTTTTCTGCTAAAAATAGAAAGTGATGTGTAAATGGGCCTGTACTTCCGAAAACTAAAATGCTATTTTTTTGCCAAAACGTGTTCCTAGGCCATATAAACTGAGTCTGGAAGCTGCAAAATAGCGTAATTACTCACTAAATTGACGGGGGAATCGATTTAAAAATCGCTCGTTTTCTGCTAAAAATAGAAAGCGGTGTGCAAATGGGTCCGTACTGCCAAAAACCAAAATGCGATATTTTTTGCCAAAACGTGTTCCTAGGCCATAAAAACTTAGTTTGGAAGCTGCAGAATAGCGTAATTACTCACCAAATTGACAGGTGAATCGATTTAAAAATAGCTCGTTTTCTGCTAGAAATAGAAAGGGGTGTGAAAATGGGCCCGTACTTCCGAAAACTAAAATGCTATTTTTTTGCCAAAACGTGTTCCTAGGCCATATAAACTGAGTCTGGAAGCTGCAGAATAGCGTAATTACTCACCAAATTGACGGGTGAATCTATTTAAAAAGCTCTCGTTTTCTGCTAAAAATAGAAAGTGGTGTGAAAATGGGTCCGTACTGCCGAAAACCAAAATGCGATATTTTTTCCCAAAATGTGTTCCTAGGCCATAAAAACTTAGTTTGAAAGCTGCAGAATAGCGTAATTACTCACCAAATTGACGGGTGAATCGATTTAAAAATCGCTCGTTTTCTGCTAGAAATAGAAAAGGGTGTGAAAATGGGCCCGTACTTCCGAAAACTAAAATGCTATTTGTTTGCCAAAACGTGCTCCTGGGCTAAATAAACTGAGCCTGGAAGCTGCAGAATAGCGTAATTACTCACCAAATTGATGGGTGAATCGATTTAAAAATCGCTCGTTTTCTGCTAAAAATAGAAAGTGGTGTGTAAATGGGCCTGTACTTCCGAAAACTAAAATATTATTTTTTTTCCAAAACGTGTTCCTAGGCCAAATAAACTGAGTCTGGAAGCTGCAAAATAGCGTAATTACTCACCAAATTGACGGGTGAATCGATTTAAAAATCGCTCGTTTTCTGCTAAAAATAGAAAGCGGTGTGCAAATGGGTCCGTACTGCCATAAACCAAAATGCGATATTTTTTGCCAAAACGTGTTCCTACGCCATAAAAACTTAGTCTGGAAGCTGCAGAATAGCGTAATTACTCAACAAATTGATGGGTGAATCGATTTAAAAAGCTCTCGTTTTCTGCTAAAAATAGAAAGTGGTGTGAAAATGGGTCCGTACTGCCGAAAACCAAAATGCGACATTTTTTGCCAAAACGTGTTCCTAGGCCATAAAAACTTAGTTTGGAAGCTGCAGAATAGCGTAATTACTCACCAAATTGACGGGTGAATCGATTTAAAAATCGCTCGTTTTCTGCTAGAAATAGAAAGGGGTGTGAAAATGGGCCCGTACTTCCGAAAACTAAAATGCTATTTGTTTGCCAAAACGTGCTCCTAGGCTAAATAAACTGAGCCTGGAAGCTGCAGAATAGCGTAATTACTCACCAAATTGATGGGTGAATCGATTTAAAAAGCGCTCGTTTTCTACTAAAAATAGAAAGTGGTGTGAAAATAGGTCCGTACTGCCGAAAACCAAAATGCGATATTTTTTGCCAAAACGTGTTCCTAGGCCATAAAAACTTAGTTTGGAAGCTGCAGAATAGCGTAATTACTCACCAAATTGACGGGTGAATCGATTTAAAAATCGCTCGTTTTCTGCTAAAATAGAAAGTGGTGTGAAAATGGGCCCGTACTTCCGAAAACTAAAATGCTATTTTTTTGCCAAAACGTGTTCCTAGGCCAAATAAACTGAGTCTGGAATCTGCAGAATAACGTAATTACTCATCAAATTGACGGGTGAATCAATTTAAAAATCGCTCGTTTTCTGCTAAAAATAGAAAGTGGTGGGAAAATGGATCCGTACTTCCGAAAACTCTAATGCAATTTTTTTGCCAAAACGTTTTCCTAGGCCAAATAAACTGAGCCTGGAAGCTGCAGAATAGCGTAATTACTCACCAAATTGATGGGTGAATCGATTTAAAAAGCGCTCGTTTTCTACTAAAAATAGAAACTGGTGTGAAAATAGGTCCGTACTGCCGAAAACCAAAATGCGATATTTTTTGCCAAAACGTGTTCCTAGGCCATAAAAACTTAGTTTGGAAGCTGCAGAATAGCGTAATTACTCACCAAATTGACGGGTGAATCGATTTAAAAATCGCTCGTTTTCTGCTAAAATAGAAAGTGGTGTGAAAATGGGCCCGTACTTCCGAAAACTAAAATGCTATTTTTTTGCCAAAACGTGTTCCTAGGCCATATAAACTGAGTCTGGAAGCTGCAGAATAGCGTAATTACTCACCAAATTGACGGGTGAATCTATTTAAAAAGCTCTCGTTTTCTGCTAAAAATAGAAAGTGGTGTGAAAATGGGTCCGTACTGCCGAAAACCAAAATGCGATATTTTTTCCCAAAATGTGTTCCTAGGCCATAAAAACTTAGTTTGAAAGCTGCAGAATAGCGTAATTACTCACCAAATTGACGGGTGAATCAATTTAAATATCGCTAGTTTTCTGCTAAAAATAGAAAGTGGTGTGAAAATGGGTCCGTACTTCCGAAAACACAAATGCTATTTTTTTGCCAAAACGTTTTCCTCGGCCAAATAAACTGAGTCTGGAAGCTGCAGAATAGCGTAATTACTCACCAAATTGACGAGTGAATCGATTTAAAAATCGCTCGTTTTCTGCTAAAAATAGAAAGTGGTGTGAAAATGGGCCCGTACTTCTGAAAACTAAAGTGCTATTTTTTTGCCAAAACGTTTTCCTAGGGCAAATAAAATGAGTCTGGAAGCTGCAGAATAGCGTAATTACTCACCAAATTGACGAGTGAATCGATATAAAAATCGCTCGTTTTCTGCTAAAAATAAAAAGTGGTGAGAAAATGGGCCCGTACTTCCGAAAACCAAAACGCGATATTTTTTGCCAAAACGTGTCCTAGGCCATAAAAACTTAGTTTGGAAGCTGTAGAATAGCATAATTACTCACCAAATTGACGAGTGAATCGATTTAAAAATCGCTCGTTTTCTGCTAAAAATAGAAAGTGGTGTGTAAATGGGCCTGTACTTCCGAAAACTAAAATGCTATTTTTTTTGCCAAAACGTGTTCCTAGGCCATATAAACTGAGTCTGGAAGCTGCAAAATAGCGTAATTACTCACTAAATTGACGGGGGAATCGATTTAAAAATCGCTCGTTTTCTGCTAAAAATAGAAAGCGGTGTGCAAATGGGTCCGTACTGCCAAAAACCAAAATGCGATATTTTTTGCCAAAACGTGTTCCTAGGCCATAAAAACTTAGTTTGGAAGCTGCAGAATAGCGTAATTACTCACCAAATTGACAGGTGAATCGATTTAAAAATAGCTCGTTTTCTGCTAGAAATAGAAAGGGGTGTGAAAATGGGCCCGTACTTCCGAAAACTAAAATGCTATTTTTTTGCCAAAACGTGTTCCTAGGCCATATAAACTGAGTCTGGAAGCTGCAGAACAGGGTAATTACTCACCAAATTGACGGGTGAATCTATTTAAAAAGCTCTCGTTTTCTGCTAAAAATAGAAAGTGGTGTGAAAATGGGTCCGTACTGCCGAAAACCAAAATGCGATATTTTTTCCCAAAATGTGTTCCTAGGCCATAAAAACTTAGTTTGAAAGTTGCAGAATAGCGTAATTACTCACCAAATTGACGGGTGAATCGATTTAAAAATCGCTCGTTTTCTGCTAGAAATAGAAAAGGGTGTGAAAATGGGCCCGTACTTCCGAAAACTAAAATGCTATTTGTTTGCCAAAACGTGCTCCTGGGCTAAATAAACTGAGCCTGGAAGCTGCAGAATAGCGTAATTACTCACCAAATTGATGGGTGAATCGATTTAAAAATCGCTCGTTTTCTGCTAAAAATAGAAAGTGGTGTGTAAATGGGCCTGTACTTCCGAAAACTAAAATATTATTTTTTTTCCAAAACGTGTTCCTAGGCCAAATAAACTGAGTCTGGAAGCTGCAAAATAGCGTAATTACTCACCAAATTGACGGGTGAATCGATTTAAAAATCGCTCGTTTTCTGCTAGAAATAGAAAGGGGTGTGAAAATGGGCCCGTACTTCCGAAAACTAAAATGCTATTTGTTTGCCAAAACGTGCTCCTAGGCTAAATAAACTGAGCCTGGAAGCTGCAGAATAGCGTAATTACTCACCAAATTGATGGGTGAATCGATTTAAAAAGCGCTCGTTTTCTACTAAAAATAGAAAGTGGTGTGAAAATAGGTCCGTACTGCCGAAAACCAAAATGCGATATTTTTTGCCAAAACGTGTTTTTAGGCCATAAAAACTTAGTTTGGAAGCTGCAGAATAGCGTAATTACTCACCAAATTGACGGGTGAATCGATTTAAAAATCGCTCGTTTTCTGCTAAAATAGAAAGTGGTGTGAAAATGGGCCCGTACTTCCGAAAACTAAAATGCTATTTTTTTGCCAAAACGTGTTCCTAGGCCAAATAAACTGAGTCTGGAATCTGCAGAATAGCGTAATTACTCACCAAATTGACGGGTGAATCAATTTAAAAATCGCTCGTTTTCTGCTAAAAATAGAAAGTGGTGGGAAAATGGATCCGTACTTCCGAAAACTCTAATGCAATTTTTTTGCCAAAACGTTTTCCTTGGCCAAATAAACTGAGTCTGGAAGCTGCAGAATAGCATAGTTACTCACCAAATTGACGAGTGAATCGATTTAAAAATCGCTCATTTTCTGCTAAAAATAGAAAGTGGTGTGAAAATGGGTCCGTACTTCCGAAAACTAAAGTGCTATTTTTTTTTTTGCCAAAACGTTTTCCTAGGCCAAATAAATTGAGTCTGGAAACTTCAGAATAGCGTAATTACTCACCAAATTGACGAGTGAATCGATATAAAAATCGCTCGTTTTCTGCTAAAAATAAAAAGTGGTGAGAAAATGGGCCCGTACTTCCGAAAACTAAAATGCTATTTTTGTTTTGCCAAAACGTGTTCCTAGGCCAAATAAACTGAGTCTGGAAGCTGCAGAATAGCGTAATTACTCACCAAATTGACGGGTGAATCGATTTAAAAAGCACTCGTTTTCTGCTAAAAATAGAAAGTGGTGTGAAAATGGTCCGTACTGCCGAAAACCAAAATGCGATATTTTTTGCCAAAACGTGTTCCTAGGCCATAAAAACTTAGTTTGGAAGCTGCAGAATAGCGTAATTACTCACCAAATTGACGGGTGAATCGATTTAAAAATCGCTCGTTTTCTGCTAAAAATAGAAAGTGGTGTGAAAATGGGCCCGTACTTCCGAAAACTAAAATGCTATTTTTTTGCCAAAACGTGTTCCTAGGCCAAATAAACTGAGTCTGGAAGCTGCAGAATAGCGTAATTACTCACCAAATTGACGAGTGAATCGATATAAAAATCGCTCGTTTTCTGCTAAAAATAAAAAGTGGTGAGAAAATGGGCCCGTACTTCCGAAAACTAAAATGCTATTTTTTTTTGCCAAAACGTGTTCCTAGGCCAAATAAATTGAGTCTGGAAGCTGCAGAATAGCGTAATTACTCACCAAATTGACGGGTGAATCTATTTAAAAAGCTCTCGTTTTCTGCTAAAAATAGAAAGTGGTGTGAAAATGGGTCCGTACTGCCGAAAACCAAAATGCGATATTTTTTGCCAAAATGTGTTCCTAGGCCATAAAAACTTAGTTTGAAAGCTGCAGAATAGCGTAATTACTCACCAAATTGACGGGTGAATCGATTTAAAAATCGCTCGTTTTCTGCTAGAAATAGAAAGGGGTGTGAAAATGGGCCCGTACTTCCGAAAACTAAAATGCTATTTGTTTGCCAAAACGTGCTCCTGGGCTAAATAAACTGAGCCTGGAAGCTGCAGAATAGCGTAATTACTCACCAAATTGATGGGTGAATCGATTTAAAAATCGCTCGTTTTCTGCTAAAAATAGAAAGTGGTGTGTAAATGGGCCTGTACTTCCGAAAACCAAAATGCTATTTTTTTTTTGCCAAAACGTGTTCCTAGGCCATACAAACTTAGTTTGGAAGCTGCAGAATAGCGTAATTACTCACTAAATTAACGGGTGAATCGATTTAAAAATCGCTCGTTTTCTTCTAAAAATAGAAAGTGGTGTGAAAATGGGCCCGTACTTCCGAAAACTAAAATGCTATTTTTTTGCCAAAACGTGTTCCTAGGCCAAATAAACTGAGTCTGGAAGCTGCAGAATAGCATAATTACTCACCAAATTGACGAGTGAATAGATTTAAAAATCGCTCGTTTTCTGCTAAAAATAGAAAGTGGTGTGAAAATGGGTCCGTACTTCCGAAAACTAAAGTGCTATTTTTTTTTTGCCAAAACGTTTTCCTAGGCCAAATAAATTGAGTCTGGAAACTTCAGAATAGCGTAATTACTCACCAAATTGACGAGTGAATCGATATAAAAATCGCTCGTTTTCTGCTAAAAATAAAAAGTGGTGAGAAAATGGGCCCGTACTTCCGAAAACTAAAATGCTATTTTTTTTTGCCAAAACGTGTTCCTAGGCCAAATAAACTGAGTCTGGAAGCTGCAGAATAGCGTAATTACTCATCAAATTGACGGGTGAATCGATTTAAAAAGCACTCGTTTTCTGCTAAAAATAGAAAGTGGTGTGAAAATGGTCCGTACTGCCGAAAACCAAAATGCGATATTTTTTGCCAAAACGTGTTCCTAGGCCATAAAAACTTAGTTTGGAAGCTGCAGAATAGCGTAATTACTCACCAAATTGACGGGTGAATCGATTTAAAAATCGCTCGTTTTCTGCTAAAATAGAAAGTGGTGTGAAAATGGGCCCGTACTTCCGAAAACTAAAATGCTATTTTTTTGCCAAAACGTGTTCCTAGGCCAAATAAACTGAGTCTGGAATCTGCAGAATAGCGTAATTACTCACCAAATTGACGGGTGAATCAATTTAAAAATCGCTCGTTTTCTGCTAAAAATAGAAAGTGGTGGGAAAATGGATCCGTACTTCCGAAAACTCTAATGCAATTTTTTTGCCAAAACGTTTTCCTAGGCCAAATAAACTGAGTCTGGAAGCTGCAGAATAGCATAATTACTCACCAAATTGACGAGTGAATCGATTTAAAAATCGCTCGTTTTCTGCTAAAAATAGAAAGTGGTGTGAAAATGGGTCCGTACTTCCGAAAACTAAAGTGCTATTTTTTTTTTGCCAAAACGTTTTCCTAGGCCAAATAAACTGAGTCTGGAAGCTGCAGAATAGCGTAATTACTCACCAAATTGACAAGTGAATCGATATAAAAATCGCTCGTTTTCTGCTAAAAATAAAAAGTGGTGAGAAAATGGGCCCGTACTTCCGAAAATTAAAATGCTATTTTTTTTTTGCCAAAACGTGTTCCTAGGCCAAATAAACTGAGCCTGGAAGCTGCAGAATAGCGTAATTACTCACAAAATTGACGGGTGAATCGATTTAAAAAGCACTCGTTTTCTGCTAAAAATAGAAAGTGGTGTGAAAATGGGTCCGTACTGCCGAAAACCAAAATGCGATATTTTTTGCCAAAACGTGTTCCTAGGCCATAAAAACTTAGTTTGGAAGCTGTAGAATAGCATAATTACTCACCAAATTGACGGGTGAATCGATTTAAAAATCGCTCGTTTTCTGCTAAAAATAGAAAGTGGTGTGTAAATGGGCGTGTACTTCCGAAAACTAAAATGCTATTTTTTTGCCAAAACGTGTTCCTAGGCCATACAAACTTAGTTTGGAAGCTGCAAAATAGCGTAATTACTCACCAAATTGACGGGTGAATCGATTTAAAAATCGCTCGTTTTCTGCTAAAAATATAAAGCGGTGTGCAAATGGGTCCGTACTGCCAAAAACCAAAATGCGATATTTTTTGCCAAATCGTGTTCCTACGCCATAAAAACTTAGTCTGGAAGCTGCAGAATAGCGTAATTACTCACCAAATTGACGGGTGAATCGATTTAAAAACTCTCGTCTTCTGCTAAAAATAGAAAGTGGTGTGAAAATGAGTCCGTACTGCCGAAAACCAAAATGCGATATTTTTTGCCAAAACGTGTTCCTAGGCCATAAAAACTTAGTTTGGAAGCTGCAGAATAGCGTAATTACATACCAAATTGACGGGTGAATCGATTTAAAAATCGCTCGTTTTCTGCTACAAATAGAAAGGGGTGTGAAAATGGGCCCGTACTTCCGAAAACTAAAATGCTATTTGTTTGCCAAAACGTGCTCCTAGGCTGAATAAACTGAGCCTGGAAGCTGCAGAATAGCGTAATTACTCACCAAATTGATGGGTGAATCGATTTAAAAAGCGCTCGTTTTCTGCTAAAAATAGAAAGTGGTGTGAAAATGGGTCCGTACTGCCGAAAACCAAAATGCGATATTTTTTGCCAAAACGTGTTCCTAGGCCAAATAAACTGAGTCTGGAAGCTGCAAAATAGCGTAATTATTCACCAAATTGACGGGTGAATCGATTTAAAAATCGCTCGTTTTCTGCTAAAAATATAAAGCGGTGTGCAAATGGGTCCGTACTGCCAAAAACCAAAATGCGATATTTTTTGCCAAATCGTGTTCCTACGCCATAAAAACTTAGTCTGGAAGCTGCAGAATAGCGTAATTACTCACCAAATTGACGGGTGAATCGATTTAAAAACTCTCGTTTTCTGCTAAAAATAGAAAGTGGTGTGAAAATGAGTCCGTACTGCCGAAAACCAAAATGCGATATTTTTTGCCAAAACGTGTTCCTAGGCCATAAAAACTTAGTTTGGAAACTGCAGAATAGCGTAATTACATACCAAATTGACGGATGAATCGATTTAAAAATCGCTCGTTTTCTGCTACAAATAGAAAGGGGTGTGAAAATGGGCCCGTACTTCCGAAAACTAAAATGCTATTTGTTTGCCAAAACGTGCTCCTAGGCTAAATAAACTGAGCCTGGAAGCTGCAGAATAGCGTAATTACTCACCAAATTGATGGGTGAATCGATTTAAAAAGCGCTCGTTTTCTGCTAAAAATAGAAAGTGGTGTGAAAATGGGTCCGTACTGCCGAAAACCAAAATGCGATATTTTTTGCCAAAACGTGTTCCTAGGCCAAATAAACTGAGTCTGGAAGCTGCAAAATAGCGTAATTACTCACCAAATTGACGGGTGAATCGATTTAAAAATCGCTCGTTTTCTGCTAAAAATATAAAGCGGTGTGCAAATGGGTCCGTACTGCCAAAAACCAAAATGCGATATTTTTTGCCAAATCGTGTTCCTACGCCATAAAAACTTAGTCTGGAAGCTGCAGAATAGCGTAATTACTCACCAAATTGACGGGTGAATCGATTTAAAAACTCTCGTTTTCTGCTAAAAATAGAAAGTGGTGTGAAAATGAGTCCGTACTGCCGAAAACCAAAATGCGATATTTTTTGCCAAAACGTGTTCCTAGGCCATAAAAACTTAGTTTGGAAGCTGCAGAATAGCGTAATTACATACCAAATTGACGGGTGAATCGATTTAAAAATCGCTCGTTTTCTGCTACAAATAGAAAGGGGTGTGAAAATGGGCCCGTACTTCCGAAAACTAAAATGCTATTTGTTTGCCAAAACGTGCTCCTAGGCTAAATAAACTGAGCCTGGAAGCTGCAGAATAGCGTAATTACTCACCAAATTGAGGGGTGAATCGATTTAAAAAGCGCTCGTTTTCTGCTAAAAATAGAAAGTGGTGTGAAAATGGGTCCGTACTGCCGAAAACCAAAATGCGATATTTTTTGCCAAAACGTGTTCCTAGGCCAAATAAACTGAGTCTGGAAGCTGCAAAATAGCGTAATTACTCACCAAATTGACGGGTGAATCGATTTAAAAATCGCTCGTTTTCTGCTAAAAATATAAAGCGGTGTGCAAATGGGTCCGTACTGCCAAAAACCAAAATGCGATATTTTTTGCCAAATCGTGTTCCTACGCCATAAAAACTTAGTCTGGAAGCTGCAGAATAGCGTAATTACTCACCAAATTGACGGGTGAATCGATTTAAAAACTCTCGTTTTCTGCTAAAAATAGAAAGTGGTGTGAAAATGAGTCCGTACTGCCGAAAACCAAAATGCGATATTTTTTGCCAAAACGTGTTCCTAGGCCATAAAAACTTAGTTTGGAAGCTGCAGAATAGCGTAATTACATACCAAATTGACGGGTGAATCGATTTAAAAATCGCTCGTTTTCTGCTACAAATAGAAAGGGGTGTGAAAATGGGCCCGTACTTCCGAAAACTAAAATGCTATTTGTTTGCCAAAACGTGCTCCGAGGCTAAATAAACTGAGCCTGGAAGCTGCAGAATAGCGTAATTACTCACCAAATTGATGTGTGAATCGATTTAAAAAGCGCTCGTTTTCTGCTAAAAATTGAAAGTGGTGTGAAAATGGGTCCGTACTGCCAAAAACCAAAATGCGATATTTTTTGCCAAAACGTGTTCCTAGGCCAAATAAACTGAGTTTGAAAGCTGCAGAATAGCGTAATTACTAGCCAAAGTGACGGGTGAATCGATTTAAAAAGCGCTTGTATACTGCTAAAAATAGAAAGTGGGGTGAAAATGGGCCCGTACTTTCGAAAACTAAAATGCTATTTTTTTTGCCAAAACGTGTTCCTAGGCCAAATAAACTGAGTTTGGAAGCTGCAGAATAGCGTAATTACTCACCAAATTGACGGGTGAATCAATTTAAAAATCGCTCGTTACCAGCTAAAAATAGAAAGTGGTGTGACAATGGGCCCGTACTTCCGAAAACTAAAGTGCTATTTTTTTTTTGCCAAAACTGTTCCTAGGCCAAATAAACTGAGTCTGAAATCTGCAGAATAGCGTAATTACTCACCAAATTGACGGGTGAATCAATTTATAAATCGCTCGTTTTCTGCTAAAAATAGAAAATGGTGGGAAAAAGGGTCCGTACTTCCGAAAACTCTAATGCAATTTTTTTGCCAAAACGTTTTCCAAGGCCAAATAAACTGAGCCTGGAAGCTGCAGAATAGCATAATTACTCACCAAATTGACGAGTGAATCGATTTAAAAATCGCTCGTTTTCTGCTAAAAATAGAAAGTGGTGTGAAAATGGGTCCGTACTTCCGAAAACTAAAGTGCTATTTTTTTTGCCAAAACGTTTTCCTAGGCCAAATAAACTGAGTCTGGAAGCTGCAGAATAGCGTAATTACTCACCAAATTGACGAGTGAATCGATATAAAAATCGCTCGTTTTCTGCTAAAAATAAAAAGTGGTGAGAAAATGGGCCCGTACTTCCGAAAACTAAAATGCTATTTTTTTTGCCAAAACGTGTTCCTAGGCCAAATAAACTGAGTCTGGAACCTGCAGAATAGTGTAATTACTCACAAAATTGACGGGTGAATCGATTTAAAAAGCACTCGTTTTCTGCTAAAAATAGAAAGTGGTGCGAAAATGGGTCCGTACTGCCGAAAACCAAAATGCGATATTTTTTGCCAAAACGTGTTCCTAGGCCATAAAAACTTAGTTTGGAAGCTGTAGAATAGCATAATTACTCACCAAATTGACGGGTGAATCGATTTAAAAATCGCTCGTTTTCTGCTAAAAATAGAAAGTGGTGTGTAAATGGGCCTGTACTTCCGAAAACTAAAGGGCTATTTTTTTTGCCAAAACGTGTTCCTAGGCCAAATAAACTGAGTCTTGAAGCTGCAAAATAGCGTAATTACTCACCAAATTGACGGGTGAATCGATTTAAAAATCGCTCGTTTTCTGCTAAAAATATAAAGCGGTGTGCCAATGGGTCCGTACTGCCAAAAACCAAAATGCGATATTTTTTGCCAAAACGTGTTCCTACGCCATAAAAACTTAGTCTGGAAGCTGCAGAATAGCGTAATTACTCACCAAATTGACGGGTGAATCGATTTAAAAAGCTCTCGTTTTCTAATAAAAATAGAAAGTGGTGTGAAAATGGGTCCGTACTGCCGAAAACCAAAATGCGATATTTTTTGCCAAAACGTGTTCCTAGGCCATAAAAACTTAGTTTGGAAGCTGCAGAATAGCGTAATTACTCACCAAATTGACGGGTGAATCGATTTAAAAATCGCTCGTTTTCCGCTAGAAATAGAAAGGGGTGTGAAAATGGGCCCGTACTTCCGAAAACTAAAATGCTATTTGTTTGCCAAAACGTGCTCCGAGGATAACTAAACTGAGCCTGGAAGCTGCAGAATAGCGTAATTACTCACCAAATTGATGGGTGAATCGATTTAAAAAGCGCTCGTTTTCTGCTAAAAATAGAAAGTGGTGTGAAAATGGGTCCGTAATGCCGAAAACCAAAATGCGATATTTTTTGCCAAAACGTGTTCCTAGGCCATAAAAACTTAGTTTGGAAGCTGTAGAATAGCATAATTACTCACCAAATTGACGGGTGAATCGATTTAAAAATCGCTCGTTTTCTGCTAAAAATAGAAAGTGGTGTGTAAATGGGCCTGTACTTCCGAAAACTAAAATGCTATTTTTTTGCCAAAACGTGTTCCTAGGCCAAATAAACTGAGTCTGAAGCTGCAAAATAGCGTAATTACTCACCAAATTGACGGGTGAATCGATTTAAAAATCGCTCGTTACCAGCTAAAAATAGAAAGTGGTGTGACAATGGGCCCGTACTTCCGAAAACTAAAGTGCTATTTTTTTTTTGCCAAAACTGTTCCTAGGCCAAATAAACTGAGTCTGAAATCTGCAGAATAGCGTAATTACTCCCCAAATTGACGGGTGAATCAATTTAAAAATCGCTCGTTTTCTGCTAAAAATAGAAAGTGGTGGGAAAATGGGTCCGTACTTCCGAAAACTCTAATGCAATTTTTTTGCCAAAACGTTTTCCTAGGCCAAATAAACTGAGTCTGGAAGCTGCAGAATAGCATAATTACTCACCAAATTGACGAGTGAATCGATTTAAAAATCGCTCGTTTTCTGCTAAAAATAGAAAGTGGTGTGAAAATGGGTCCGTACTTCCGAAAACTAAAGTGCTATTTTTTTTTTTGCCAAAACGTTTTCCTAGGCCAAATAAACTGAGTCTGGAAGCTGCAGAATAGCGTAATTCCTCACCAAATTGACGAGTGAATCGATATAAAAATCGCTCGTTTTCTGCTAAAAATAAAAAGTGGTGAGAAAATGGGCCCGTACTTCCGAAAACTAAAATGCTATTTTTTTTTGCCAAAACGTGTTCCTAGGCCAAATAAACTGAGTCTGGAACCTGCAGAATAGCGTAATTACTCACAAAATTGACGGGTGAATCGATTTAAAAAGCACTCGTTTTCGGCTAAAAATAGAAAGTGGTGCGAAAATGGGTCCGTACTGCCGAAAACCAAAATGCGATATTTTTTGCCAAAACGTGTTCCTAGGCCATAAAAACTTAGTTTGGAAGCTGTAGAATAGCATAATTACTCACCAAATTGACGGGTGAATCGATTTAAAAATCGCTCGTTTTCTGCTAAAAATAGAAAGTGGTGTGTAAATGGGCCTGTACTTCCGAAAACTAAAAGGCTATTTTTTTGCCAAAACGTGTTCCTAGGCCAAATAAACTGAGTCTTGAAGCTACAAAATAGCGTAATTACTCACCAAATTGACGGGTGAATCGATTTAAAAATCGCTCGTTTTCTGCTAAAAATATAAAGCGGTGTGCAAATGGGTCCGTACTGCCAAAAACCAAAATGCGATATTTTTTGCCAAAACGTGTTCCTACGCCATAAAAACTTAGTCTGGAAGCTGCAGAACAGCGTAATTACTCACCAAATTGACGGGTGAATCGATTTAAAAAGCTCTCGTTTTCTAATAAAAATAGAAAGTGGTGTGAAAATGGGTCCGTACTGCCGAAAACCAAAATGCGATATTTTTTGCCAAAACGTTTTCTAGGCCATAAAAACTTAGTTTGGAAGCTGCAGAATAGCGTAATTACTCACCAAATTGACGGGTGAATCGATTTAAAAATCGCTCGTTTTCTGCTAGAAATAGAAACGGGTGTGAAAATGGGCCCGTACTTCTGAAAACTAAAATGCTATTTGTTTGCCAAAACGTGCTCCGAGGCTAAATAAACTGAGCCTGGAAGCTGCAGAATAGCGTAATTACTCACCAAATTGATGGGTGAATCGATTTAAAAAGCGCTCGTTTTCTGCTAAAAATAGAAAGTGGTGTGAAAATGGGTCCGTACTTCCGAAAACTAAAGTGCTATTTTTTTTTTGCCAAAACGTTTTCCTAGGCCAAATAAACTGAGTCTGGAAGCTGCAGAATAGCGTAATTCCTCACCAAATTGACGAGTGAATCGATATAAAAATCGCTCGTTTTCTGCTAAAAATAAAAAGTGGTGAGAAAATGGGCCCGTACTTCCGAAAACTAAAATGCTATTTTTTTTGCCAAAACGTGTTCCTAGGCCAAATAAACTGAGTCTGGAACCTGCAGAATAGCGTAATTACTCACAAAATTGACGGGTGAATCGATTTAAAAAGCACTCGTTTTCGGCTAAAAATAGAAAGTGGTGCGAAAATGGGTCCGTACTGCCGAAAACCAAAATGCGATATTTTTTGCCAAAACGTGTTCCTAGGCCATAAAAACTTAGTTTGGAAGCTGTAGAATAGCATAATTACTCACCAAATTGACGGGTGAATCGATTTAAAAATCGCTCGTTTTCTGCTAAAAATAGAAAGTGGTGTGTAAATGGGCCTGTACTTCCGAAAACTAAAAGGCTATTTTTTTGCCAAAACGTGTTCCTAGGCCAAATAAACTGAGTCTTGAAGCTACAAAATAGCGTAATTACTCACCAAATTGACGGGTGAATCGATTTAAAAATCGCTCGTTTTCTGCTAAAAATATAAAGCGGTGTGCAAATGGGTCCGTACTGCCAAAAACCAAAATGCGATATTTTTTGCCAAAACGTGTTCCTACGCCATAAAAACTTAGTCTGGAAGCTGCAGAACAGCGTAATTACTCACCAAATTGACGGGTGAATCGATTTAAAAAGCTCTCGTTTTCTAATAAAAATAGAAAGTGGTGTGAAAATGGGTCCGTACTGCCGAAAACCAAAATGCGATATTTTTTGCCAAAACGTTTTCTAGGCCATAAAAACTTAGTTTGGAAGCTGCAGAATAGCGTAATTACTCACCAAATTGACGGGTGAATCGATTTAAAAATCGCTCGTTTTCTGCTAGAAATAGAAACGGGTGTGAAAATGGGCCCGTACTTCTGAAAACTAAAATGCTATTTGTTTGCCAAAACGTGCTCCGAGGCTAAATAAACTGAGCCTGGAAGCTGCAGAATAGCGTAATTACTCACCAAATTGATGGGTGAATCGATTTAAAAAGCGCTCGTTTTCTGCTAAAAATAGAAAGTGGTGTGAAAATGGGTCCGTACTGCCGAAAACCAAAATGCGATATTTTTTGCCAAAACGTGTTCCTAGGCCAAATAAACTGAGTTTGAAAGCTGCAGAATAGCGTAATTACTCGCCAAAGTGACGGGTGAATCGATTTAAAAAGCGCTTGTATACTGCTAAAAATAGAAAGTGGTGTGAAAATTGGCCCGTACTTTCGAAAACTAAAATGCTATTTTTTTTGCCAAAACGTGTTCCTAGGCCAAATAAACTGAGTTTGGAAGCTGCAGAATAGCGTAATTACTCACCAAATTGACGGGTGAATCCATTTAAAAATCGCTCGTTACCAGCTAAAAATAGAAAGTGGTGTGACAATGGGCCCGTACTTTCGAAAACTAAAGTGCTATTTTTTTTTTTGCCAAAACTGTTCCTAGGCCAAATAAACCGAGTCTGAAATCTGCAGAATAGCGTAATTACTCCCCAAATTGACGGGTGAATCAATTTAAAAATCGCTCGTTTTCTGCTAAAAATAGAAAGCGGTGGGAAAATGGGTCCGTAGTTCCGAAAACTCTAATGCAATTTTTTTGCCAAAACGTTTTCCTAGGCCAAATAAACTGAGTCTGGAAGCTGCAGAATAGCATAATTACTCACCAAATTGACGAGTGAATCGATTTAAAAATCGCTCGTTTTCTGCTAAAAATAGAAAGTGGTGTGAAAATGGGTCCGTACTTCCGAAAACTAAAGTGCTATTTTTTTTTTGCCAAAACGTTTTCCTAGGCCAAATAAACTGAGTCTGGAAGCTGCAGAATAGCGTAATTACTCACCAAATTGACGAGTGAATCGATATAAAAATCGCTCGTTTTCTGCTAAAAATAAAAAGTGGTGAGAAAATGGGCCCGTACTTCCGAAAACTAAAATGCTATTTTTTTTTGCCAAAACGTGTTCCTAGGCCAAATAAACTGAGTTTGGAAGCTGCAGAATAGCGTAATTACTCACCAAATTGACGGGTGAATCCATTTAAAAATCGCTCGTTACCAGCTAAAAATAGAAAGTGGTGTGACAATGGGCCCGTACTTTCGAAAACTAAAGTGCTATTTTTTTTTTTGCCAAAACTGTTCCTAGGCCAAATAAACCGAGTCTGAAATCTGCAGAATAGCGTAATTACTCCCCAAATTGACGGGTGAATCAATTTAAAAATCGCTCGTTTTCTGCTAAAAATAGAAAGCGGTGGGAAAATGGGTCCGTAGTTCCGAAAACTCTAATGCAATTTTTTTGCCAAAACGTTTTCCTAGGCCAAATAAACTGAGTCTGGAAGCTGCAGAATAGCATAATTACTCACCAAATTGACGAGTGAATCGATTTAAAAATCGCTCGTTTTCTGCTAAAAATAGAAAGTGGTGTGAAAATGGGTCCGTACTTCCGAAAACTAAAGTGCTATTTTTTTTTTGCCAAAACGTTTTCCTAGGCCAAATAAACTGAGTCTGGAAGCTGCAGAATAGCGTAATTACTCACCAAATTGACGAGTGAATCGATATAAAAATCGCTCGTTTTCTGCTAAAAATAAAAAGTGGTGAGAAAATGGGCCCGTACTTCCGAAAACTAAAATGCTATTTTTTTTTGCCAAAACGTGTTCCTAGGCCAAATAAACTGAGTCTGGAACCTGCAGAATAGCGTAATTACTCACCAAATTGACGGGTGAATCGATTTAAAAAGCTCTCGTTTTCTAATAAAAATAGAAAGTGATGTGAAAATGGGTCCGTACTGCCGAAAACCAAAATGCGATATTTTTTGCCAAAACGTTTTCTAGGCCATAAAAACTTAGTTTGGAAGCTGCAGAATAGCGTAATTACTCACCAAATTGACGGGTGAATCGATTTAAAAATCGCTCGTTTTCTGCTAGAAATAGAAAGGGGTGTGAAAATGGGCCCGTACTTCCGAAAACTAAAATGCTATTTGTTTGCCAAAACGTGCTCCGAGGCTAAATAAACTGAGCCTGGAAGCTGCAGAATAGCGTAATTACTCGCCAAAGTGACGGGTGAATCGATTTAAAAAGCGCTTGTATACTGCTAAAAATAGAAAGTGGTGTGAAAATTGGCCCGTACTTTTGAAAACTAAAATGCTATTTTTTTTGCCAAAACGTGTTCCTAGGCCAAATAAACTGAGTTTGGAAGCTGCAGAATAGCGTAATTACTCACCAAATTGACGGGTGAATCCATTTAAAAATCGCTCGTTACCAGCTAAAAATAGAAAGTGGTGTGACAATGGGCCCGTACTTCCGAAAACTAAAGTGCTATTTTTTTTTTTGCCAAAACTGTTCCTAGGCCAAATAAACTGAGTCTGAAATCTGCAGAATAGCGTAATTACTCCCCAAATTGACGGGTGAATCAATTTAAAAATCGCTCGTTTTCTGCTAAAAATAGAAAGTGGTGGGAAAATGGGTCCGTAGTTCCGAAAACTCTAATGCAATTTTTTTGCCAAAACGTTTTCCTAGGCCAAATAAACTGAGTCTGGAAGCTGCAGAATAGCATAATTACTCACCAAATTGACGAGTGAATCGATTTAAAAATCGCTCGTTTTCTGCTAAAAATAGAAAGTGGTGTGAAAATGGGTCCGTACTTCCGAAAACTAAAGTGCTATTTTTTTTTGCCAAAACGTTTTCCTAGGCCAAATAAACTGAGTCTGGAAGCTGCAGAATAGCGTAATTACTCACCAAATTGACGAGTGAATCGATATAAAAATCGCTCTTTTTCTGCTAAAAATAAAAAGTGGTGAGAAAATGGGCCCGTACTTCCGAAAACTAAAATGCTATTTTTTTTTTGCCAAAACGTGTTCCTAGGCCAAATAAACTGAGTCTGGAACCTGCAGAATAGCGTAATTACTCACAAAATTGACGGGTGAATCGATTTAAAAAGCACTCGTTTTCTGCTAAAAATAGAAAGTGGTGCGAAAATGGGTCCGTACTGCCGAAAACCAAAATGCGATATTTTTTGCCAAAACGTTTTCCTAGGTCATAAAAACTTAGTTTGGAAGCTGTAGAATAGCATAATTACTCACCAAATTGACGGGTGAATTGATTTAAAAATCGCTCGTATTCTGCTAAAAATAGAAAGTGGTGTGTAAATGGGCCTGTACTTCCGAAAACTAAAAGGCTATTTTTTTGCCAAAACGTGTTCCTAGGCCAAATAAACTAAGTCTTGAAGCTGCAAAATAGCGTAATTACTCACCAAATTGACGGGTGAATCGATTTAAAAATCGCTCGTTTTCTGCTAAAAATATAAAGCGGTGTGCAAATGGGTCCGTATTGCCAAAAACCAAAATGCGATATTTTTTGCCAAAACATGTTCCTACGCCATAAAAACTTAGTCTGGAAGCTGCAGAATAGCGTAATTACTCACCAAATTGACGGGTGAATCGATTTAAAAAGCTCTCGTTTTCTAATAAAAATAGAAAGTGGTGTGAAAATGGGTCCGTACTGCCGAAAACCAAAATTCGATATTTTTTGCCAAAACGTGTTCCTAGGCCATAAAAACTTAGTTTGGAAGCTGCAGAATAGCGTAATTACTCACCAAATTGACGGGTGAATCGATTTAAAAATCGCTCGTTTTCTGTTAGAAATAGAAAGGGGTGTGAAAATGGGCCCGTACTTCCGAAAACTAAAATGCTATTTGTTTGCCAAAACGTGCTCCGAGGCTAAATAAACTGAGCCTGGAAGCTGCAGAATAGCGTAATTACTCACCAAATTGATGGGTGAATCGATTTAAAAAGCGCTCGTTTTCTGCTAAAAATAGAAAGTGGTGTGAAAATGGGTCCGTACTGCCGAAAACCAAAATGCGATATTTTTTGCCAAAACGTGTTCCTACGCCAAATAAACTGAGTTTGAAAGCTGCAGAATAGCGTAATTACTCGCCAAAGTGACGGGTGAATCGATTTAAAAAGCGCTTGTATACTGCTAAAAATAGAAAGTGGTGTGAAAATGGGCCCGTACTTTCGAAAACTAAAATGCTATTTTTTTTGCCAAAACGTGTTCCTAGGCCAAATAAACTGAGTTTGGAAGCTGCAGAATAGCGTAATTACTCACCAAATTGACGGGTGAATCAATTTAAAAATCGCTCGTTACCAGCTAAAAATAGAAAGTGGTGTGACAATGGGCCCGTACTTCCGAAAACTAAAGTGCTATTTTTTTTTTTTGCCAAAACTGTTCCTAGGCCAAATAAACTGAGTCTGAAATCTGCAGAATAGCGTAATTACTCACCAAAGTGACGGGTGAATCGATTAAAAAAGCGCTTGTATTCTGCTAAAAATAGAAAGTGGTTTGAAAATGGGTCCGTACTAATGAAAACCAAAATGCTATTTTTTTTTTGCCAAAACGTGTTCCTATGCCATACAAACTTTGTTTGGAAGCTGCAGAATAGCGTAATTACTCACTAAATTAACGGGTGAATCGATTTAAAAATCGCTCGTTTTCTGCTAAAAATAGAAAGTGGTGTGAAAATGGGCCCGTACTTCCGAAAATTAAAATGTAATTTTTTTGCCAAAACGTGTTGCTAGGCCAAATAAACTGAGCCTGGAAGCTGCAGAATAGCGTAATTACTCACTAAATTAACGGGTGAATCGATTTAAAAATCGCTCGTTTTCTGCTAAAAATAGAAAGTGGTGTGAAAATGGGCCCGTACTTCGGAAAACTAAAATGCTATTTTTTTTGCCAAAACGTGTTCATAGGCCAAATAAACTGAGTCTGAAAGCTGCAGAATAGCGTAATTACTCACCAAAGTGACGGGTGAATCGATTTAAAAAGCGCTCGTTTTCTGCTAAAAATAGAAAGTGGTGTGAAAATGGGTTCGTACTGCCGAAAACCAAAATGCGATTTTTTTTGCCAAAACGTGTTCCTAGGCCATGCAAACTTAGTTCGGAAGCTGCAGAATAGCGTAATTACTCACTAAATTAACGAGTGAATCGATTTAAAAATCGCTCGTTTTCTGCTAAAAATAGAAAGTGGTGTGAAAATGGGCCCGTACTTCCGAAAACTAAAATGCTATTTTTTTTGCCAAAACGTCTTCCTAGGCCAAATAAACTGAGTCTGGAAGCTACAGAATAGCGTAATTACTCACCTAATTGACGGGTGAATCAATTTAAAAATCGCTTGTTACCAGCTAAAAATAGAAAGTGGTGTGAAAATGGGCCCGTACTTCCGAAAACTAAAGTGCTATTTTTTTTTTGCCAAAACTGTTCCTAGGCCAAATAAACTGAGTCTGGAAGCTGCAGAATAGCGTAATTACTCACCAAATTGACGGGTGAATCAATTTAAATATCGCTAGTTTTCTGCTAAAAATAGAAAGTGGTGTGAAAATGGGTCCGTACTTCCGAAAACACAAATGCTATTTTTTTGCCAAAACGTTTTCCTAGGCCAAATAAACTGAGTCTGGAAGCTGCAGAATAGCGTAATTACTCACCAAATTGACGAGTGAATCGATTTAAAAATCGCTCGTTTTCTGCTAAAAATAGAAAGTGGTGTGAAAATGCGCCCGTACTTCTGAAAACTAAAGTGCTATTTTTTTTGCCAAAACGTTTTCCTAGGCCAAATAAAATGAGTCTGGAAGCTGCAGAATAGCGTAATTACTCACCAAATTGACGAGTGAATCAATATAAAAATCGCTCGTTTTCTGCTAAAAATAAAAAGTGGTGAGAAAATGGGCCCGTACTTCCGAAAACTAAAATGCTATTTTTTTTGCCAAAACGTGTTCCTAGGCCAAATAAACTGAGTCTGGAAGCTGCAGAATAGCGTAATTACTCACCAAATTGACGGGTGAATCGATTTAAAAAGCACTTGTTTTCTGCTAAAAATAGAAAGTGATGTGAAAATGGGTCCGTACTGCCGAAAACCAAAATGCGATATTTTTTGCCAAAACGTGTCCTAGGCCATAAAAACTTAGTTTGGAAGCTGTAGAATAGCATAATTACTCACCAAATTGACGGGTGAATCGATTTAAAAATCGCTCGTTTTCTGCTAAAAATAGAAAGTGGTGTGTAAATGGGCCTGTACTTCCGAAAACTAAAATGCTATTTTTTTTTCCAAAACGTGTTCCTAGGCCATATAAACTGAGTCTGGAAGCTGCAAAATAGCGTAATTACTCACCAAATTGACGGGTGAATCGATTTAAAAATCGCTCGTTTTCTGCTAAAAATACAAAGCGGTGTGCAAATGGGTCCGTACTGCCAAAAACCAAAATGCGATATTTTTTGCCAAAACGTGTTCCTACGCCATAAAAACTTAGTCTGGAAGCTGCAGAATAGCGTAATTACTCACCAAATTTACGAGTGAATCGATTTAAAAATCACTCGTTTTTTGCTAAAAATAAAAAGTGGTCAGAAAACTTCCGAAAACTAAAATGCTATTTTTTTTTTGCCAAAACGTGTTCCCTAGGCCATACAAACTAAATTTGAAAGCTGCAGAATAGCGTAATTACTCGCCAAAGTGACGGGTGAATCGATTTAAAAAGCGCTCGTTTTCTTCTAAAAATAGAAAGTGGTGTGAAAATGGGCCCGTACTTCCGAAAATTAAAATGCTATTTTTTTTGCCAAAACGTGTTCCTAGGCCAAATAAACTGAGTCTGGAAGCTGCAGAATAGCATAATTACTCACCAAATTGACGAGTGAATAGATTTAAAAATCGCTCGTTTTCTGCTAAAAATAGAAAGTGGTGTGAAAATGGGTCCGTACTTCCGAAAACTAAAGTGCTATTTTTTTTGCCAAAACGTTTTCCTAGGCCAAATAAATTGAGTCTGGAAACTTCAGAATAGCGTAATTACTCACCAAATTGACGAGTGAATCGATATAAAAATCGCTCGTTTTCTGCTAAAAATAAAAAGTGGTGAGAAAATGGGCCCGTATTTCCGAAAACTAAAATGCTATTTTTTTTTTGCCAAAACGTGTTCCTAGGCCAAATAAACTGAGTCTGGAAGCTGCAGAATAGCGTAATTACTCACCAAATTGACGGGTGAATCGATTTAAAAAGCACTCGTTTTCTGCTAAAAATAGAAAGTGGTGTGAAAATGGGTCCGTACTGCCGAAAACCAAAATGCGATATTTTTTTGCCAAAACGTGTTCCTAGGCCATAAAAACTTAGTTTGGAAGCTGCAGAATAGCGTAATTACTCACCAAATTGACGGGTGAATCGATTTAAAAATCGCTCGTTTTCTGCTAAAAATAGAAAGTGGTGTGAAAATGGGCCCGTACTTCCGAAAACTAAAATGCTATTTTTTTGCCAAAACGTGTTCCTAGGCCAAATAAACTGAGTCTGGAATCTGCAGAATAGCGTAATTACTCACCAAAGTGGACGGGTGAATCGATTAAAAAATCGCTCGTTTTCTACTAAAAATAGAAAGTGGTGTGAAAATGGGCCCGTACTAACGAAAACCAAAATGCTATTTTTTTTTGCCAAAACGTGTTCCTATGCCATACAAACTTTGTTTGGAAGCTGCAGAATAGCGTAATTACTCACTAAATTAACGGGTGAATCGATTTAAAAATCGCTCGTTTTCTGCTAAAAATAGAAAGTGGTGTGAAATGGGCCCGTACTTCCGAAAATTAAAATATAATTTTTTTGCCAAAACGTGTTCCTAGGCCAAATAAACTGAGCCTGGAAGCTGCAGAATAGCGTAATTACTCACTAAATTAATGGGTGAATCGATTTAAAAATCGCTCGTTTTCTTCTAAAAATAGAAAGTGGTGTGAAAATGGGCCCGTACTTCGGAAAACTAAAATGCTATTTTTTTGCCAAAACGTGTTCATAGGCCAAATAAACTGAGTCTGAAAGCTGCAGAATAGCGTAATTACTCACCAAAGTGACGGGTGAATCGATTTAAAAAGCGCTCGTTTTCTACTAAAAATAGAATGTGGTGTGAAAATGGATCCGTACTGCCGAAAACCAAAATGCGATTTTTTTTGCCAAAACGTGTTCCTAGGCCATGCAAACTTAGTTTGGAAGCTGCAGAATAGCGTAATTACTCACTAAATTAACGGGTGAATCGATTTAAAAATCGCTCGTTTTCTGCTAAAAATAGAAAGTGGTGTGAAATGGGCCCGTACTTCCGAAAATTAAAATATAATTTTTTTGCCAAAACGTGTTCCTAGGCCAAATAAACTGAGCCTGGAAGCTGCAGAATAGCGTAATTACTCACTAAATTAATGGGTGAATCGATTTAAAAATCGCTCGTTTTCTTCTAAAAATAGAAAGTGGTGTGAAAATGGGCCCGTACTTCGGAAAACTAAAATGCTATTTTTTTTGCCAAAACGTGTTCATAGGCCAAATAAACTGAGTCTGAAAGGTGCAGAATAGCGTAATTACTCACCAAAGTGACGGGTGAATCGATTTAAAAAGCGCTCGTTTTCTACTAAAAATAGAATGTGGTGTGAAAATGGATCCGTACTGCCGAAAACCAAAATGCGATTTTTTTTGCCAAAACGTGTTCCTAGGCCATGCAAACTTAGTTTGGAAGCTGCAGAATAGCGTAATTACTCACTAAATTAACGAGTGAATCGATTTAAAAACCGCTCGTTTTCTGCTAAAAATAGAAAGTGGTGTGAAAATGGGTCCGTACTGCCTAAAAACCAAAATGCGATATTTTTTGCCAAAACGTGTTCCTAGGCCAAATAAACTGAGTTTGAAAGCTGCAGAATAGCGTAATTACTCGCCAAAGTGACGAGTGAATCGATTTAAAAAGCGCTTGTATTCTGCTAAAAATAGAAAGTGGTGTGAAAATGGGTCCGTACTGCCGAAAAAAAAAATGCTATTTTTTTTTTTTTGCCAAAAACGTGTTCCTAGTCCATACAAACTTAGTTTGGAAGCTGCAGAATAGCGCAATTACTCACTAAATTAACGGGTGAATCGATTTAAAAATCGATCGTTTTCTGCTAAAAATAGAAAGTGGTGTGAAAATGGGCCCGTACTTCCGAAAATTAAAATGCAATTTTTTTGCCAAAACGTGTTCCTAGGCCAAATAAACTGAGCCTGGAAGCTGCAGAATAGCGTAATTACTCACTAAATTAACGGGTGAATCGATTTAAAAATCGCTTGTTTTCTGCTAAAAATAGAAAGTGGTGTGAAAATGGGCCCGTACTTCCGAAAACTAAAATGCTATTTTTTTGCCAAACGTGTTCCTAGGCCAAATAAACTGAGTCTGAAAGCTGCAAAATAGCGTAATTACTCACCGAAGTGACGGGTGAATCGATTTAAAAAGCGCTCGTTTTCTGCTGAAAATAGAAAGTGGTGTGAAAATGGGTCCGTACTGCCGAAAACCAAAATGCGATTTTTTTTTGCCAAAACGTGTTCCTACGCTATAAAAACTTAGTCTGAAGCTGCAGAATAACGTAATTACTCACCAAATTTACGAGTGAATCGATTTAAAAATCACTCGTTTTTTGCTAAAAATAAAAAGTGGTCAGAAAATGGGCCCGTACTTCCGAAAACTAAAATGCTATTTTTTTTTTGCCAAAACGTGTTCCTAGGCCAAATAAACTAAATTTGAAAGCTGCAGAATAGCGTAATTACTCGCCAAAGTGACGGGTGAATCGATTTAAAAAGCGCTTGTATTCTGCTAAAAATAGAAAGTGGTGTGAAAATGGGTCCGTACTGCCGAAAACCAAAATGCTATTTTTTTTGCCAAAACGTGTTCCTAGGCCATACAAACTTAGTTTGGAAGCAGCAGAATAGCGTAATTACTCACTAAATTAACGGGTGAATCGATTTAAAAATCGATCGTTTTCTTCTAAAAATAGAAAGTGGTGTGAAAATGGGCCCGTACTTCCGAAAATTAAAGTGCTATTTTTTTTGCCAAAACGTGTTTCCTAGGCCAAATAAACTGAGTCTGGAAGCTGCAGAATAGCATAATTACTCACCAAATTGACGAGTGAATATATTTAAAAATCGCTCGTTTTCTGCTAAAAATAGAAAGTGGTGTGAAAATAGGTCCGTACTTCCGAAAACTAAAGTGCTATTTTTTTTTGCCAAAACGATTTCCTAGGCCAAATAAATTGAGTCTGGAAACTTCAGAATAGCGTAATTACTCACCAAATTGACGAGTGAATCGATATAAAAATCGCTCGTTTTCTGCTAAAAATAAAAAGTGGTGAGAAAATGGGCCCGTACTTCCGAAAACTAAAATGCTATTTTTTTTTGCCAAAACGTGTTCCTAGGGCCAAATAAACTGAGTCTGGAAGCTGCAGAATAGCGTAATTACTCACCAAATTGACGGGTGAATCGATTTAAAAAGCACTCGTTTTCTGCTAAAAATAGAAAGTGGTGTGAAAATGGGTCCCGTACTGCCGAAAACCAAAATGCGATATTTTTTGCCAAAACGTGTTCCTAGGCCATAGAAACTTAGTCTGGAAGCTGCAGAATAGCGTAATTACTCACCAAATTTACGAGTGAATCGATTTAAAAATCACTCGTTTTTTGCTAAAAATAAAAAGTGGTCAGAAAACTTCCGAAAACTAAAATGCTATTTTTTTTTTGCCAAAACGTGTTCCTAGGCCATACAAACTAAATTTGAAAGCTGCAGAATAGCGTAATTACTCGCCAAAGTGACGGGTGAATCGATTTAAAAAGCGCTCGTTTTCTTCTAAAAATAGAAAGTGGTGTGAAAATGGGCCCGTACTTCCGAAAATTAAAGTGCTATTTTTTTTTGCCAAAACGTGTTCCTAGGCCAAATAAACTGAGTCTGGAAGCTGCAGAATAGCATAATTACTCACCAAATTGACGAGTGAATAGATTTAAAAATCGCTCGTTTTCTGCTAAAAATAGAAAGTGGTGTGAAAATAGGTCCGTACTTCCGAAAACTAAAGTGCTATTTTTTTTTGCCAAAACGTTTTCCTAGGCCAAATAAATTGAGTCTGGAAACTTCAGAATAGCGTAATTACTCACCAAATTGACGAGTGAATCGATATAAAAATCGCTCGTTTTCTGCTAAAAATAAAAAGTGGTGAGAAAATGGGCCCGTACTTCCGAAAACTAAAATGCTATTTTTTTTTGCCAAAACGTGTTCCTAGGCCAAATAAACTGAGTCTGGAAGCTGCAGAATAGCGTAATTACTCACCAAATTGACGGGTGAATCGATTTAAAAAGCACTCGTTTTCTGCTAAAAATAGAAAGTGGTGTGAAAATGGGTCCGTACTGCCGAAAACCAAAATGCGATATTTTTTGCCAAAACGTGTTCCTAGGCCATAGAAACTTAGTTTGTAAGCTGCCGAATAGCGTAATTACTCACCAAATTGACGGGTGAATCGATTTAAAAATCGCTCGTTTTCTGCTAAAAATAGAAAGTGGTGTGAAAATGGGCCCGTACTTCCGAAAACTAAAATGCTAATTTTTTGCCAAAACGTGTTCCTAGGCCAAATAAACTGAGTCTGGAATCTGCAGAATAGCGTAATTACTCACCAAAGTGACGGGTGAATCGATTAAAAAAGCGCTTGTATTCTGCTAAAAATAGAAAGTGGTTTGAAAATGGGTCCGTACTAACGAAAACCAAAATGCTATTTTTTTTTGCCAAAACGTGTTCCTATGCCATACAAACTTTGTTTGGAAGCTGCAGAATAGCGTAATTACTCACTAAATTAACGGGTGAATCGATTTAAAAATCGCTCGTTTTCTGCTAAAAATAGAAAGTGGTGTGAAAATGGGCCCGTACTTGCGAAAATTAAAATATAATTTTTTTGCCAAAACGTGTTCCTAGGCCAAATAAACTGAGCCTGGAAGCTGCAGAATAGCGTAATTACTCACTAAATTAATGGGTGAATCGATTTAAAAATCGCTCGTTTTCTTCTAAAAATAGAAAGTGGTGTGAAAATGGGCCCGTACTTCGGAAAACTAAAATGCTATTTTTTTGCCAAAACGTGTTCATAGGCCAAATAAACTGAGTCTGAAAGCTGCAGAATAGCGTAATTACTCACCAAAGTGACGGGTGAATCGATTTAAAAAGCGCTCGTTTTCTACTAAAAATAGAATGTGGTGTGAAAATGGGTCCGTACTGCCGAAAACCAAAATGCGATTTTTTTTTGCCAAAACGTGTTCCTAGGCCATGCAAACTTAGTTTGGAAGCTGCAGAATAGCGTAATTACTCACTAAATTAACGAGTGAATCGATTTAAAAACCGCTCGTTTTCTGCTAAAAATAGAAAGTGGTGTGAAAATGGGTCCGTACTGCCGAAAACCAAAATGCGATATTTTTTGCCAAAACGTGTTCCTAGGCCAAATAAACTGAGTTTGAAAGCTGCAGAATAGCGTAATTACTCGCCAAAGTGACGAGTGAATCGATTTAAAAAGCGCTTGTATTCTGCTAAAAATAGAAAGTGGTGTGAAAATGGGTCCGTACTGCCGAAAAAAAATGCTATTTTTTTTTTTGCCAAAACGTGTTCCTAGGCCATACAAACTTAGTTTGGAAGCTGCAGAATAGCGTAATTACTCACTAAATTAACGGCTGAATCGATTTAAAAATCGCTCGTTTTCTTCTAAAAATAGAAAGTGGTGTGAAAATGGGCCCGTACTTCCGAAAACTAAAATGCTATTTTTTTTGCCAAAACGTGTTCTTAGGCCAAATAAACTGAGTCTGAAAGCTACAGAATAACGTAATTACTCACCAAAGTGACGAGTGAATCGATTTAAAAAGCGCTTGTATTCTGCTAAAAATAGAAAGTGGTGTGAAAATGGGTCCGTACTGCCGAAAAAAAAATGCTATTTTTTTTTTTTTGCCAAAACGTGTTCCTAGGCCATACAAACTTAGTTTGGAAGCTGCAGAATAGCGCAATTACTCACTAAATTAACGGGTGAATCGATTTAAAAATCGATCGTTTTCTGCTAAAAATAGAAAGTGGTGTGAAAATGGGCCCGTACTTCCGAAAATTAAAATGCAATTTTTTTGCCAAAACGTGTTCCTAGGCCAAATAAACTGAGCCTGGAAGCTGCAGAATAGCGTAATTACTCACTAAATTAACGGGTGAATCGATTTAAAAATCGCTTGTTTTCTGCTAAAAATAGAAAGTGGTGTGAAAATGGGCCCGTACTTCCGAAAACTAAAATGCTATTTTTTTGCCAAACGTGTTCCTAGGCCAAATAAACTGAGTCTGAAAGCTGCAAAATAGCGAAATTACTCACCGAAGTGACGGGTGAATCGATTTAAAAAGCGCTCGTTTTCTGCTGAAAATAGAAAGTGGTGTGAAAATGGGTCCGTACTGCCGAAAACCAAAATGCGATTTTTTTTGCCAAAACGTGTTCCTAGGCCATAAAAACTTAGTTTGGTAGCTGCAGAATAGCGTATTTACTCCCTAAATTAACGGGTGAATCGATTTAAAAATCGCTCGTTTTCTGCTAAAAATAGAAAGTGGTGTGAAAATGGGCCCGTACTTCCGAAAACTAAAATGCTATTTTTTTGCCAAAACGTGTTCCTAGGCCAAATAAACTATGTGTGGAAGCTGCAGAATAGCGTAATTACTCACCAAATTGACGAGTGAATCAATTTAAAAATGGCTAGTTACCAGCTAAAAATAGAAAGTGGTGTGAAAATGGGCCCGTACTTCCGAAAACTAAAGTGCTATTTTTTTTTTGCAAAAACTGTTCCTAGGCCAAATAAACTGAGTCTGGAAGCTGCAGAATAGCGTAATTACTCACCAAATTGACGGGTGAATCGATTTAAAAATCGCTCGTTTTCTGCTAAAAATAGAAAGTGGTGAGAAAATGGGCCGTACTTCCGAAAACTAAAATGCTATTTTTTTTTGCCAAAACGTGTTCCTAGGCCAAATAAACTGAGTCTGAAATCTGCAGAATAGCGTAATTACTCACCAAAGTGACGGGTGAATCGATTAAAAAAGCGCTTGTATTCTGCTAAAAATAGAAAGTGGTTTGAAAATGGGTCCGTACTAACGAAAACCAAAATGCTATTTTTTTTTGCCAAAACGTGTTCCTAGGCCATACAAACTTTGTTTGGAAGCTGCAGAATAGCGTAATTACTCACTAAATTAACGGGTGAATCGATTTAAAAAGCGCTCGTTTTCTGCTAAAAATAGAAAGTGGTGTGAAAATGGGTCCGTACTGCCGAAAACCAAAATGCGATACTTTTTGCCAAAACGTGTTCCTAGGCCAAATAAACTGAGTTTGAAAGCTGCAGAATAGCGTAATTACTCGCCAAAGTGACGGGTGAATCGATTTAAAAAGCGCTTGTATACTGCTAAAAATAGAAAGTGGTGTGAAAATGGGCCCGTACTTCCGAAAACTAAAATGCTATTTTTTTTGCCAAAACGTGTTCCTAGGCCAAATAAACTGAGTTTGGAAGCTGCAGAATAGCGTAATTACTCACCAAATAGACCGGTGAATCAATTTAAAAATCGCTCGTTACCAGCTAAAAATAGAAAGTGGTGTGACAATGGGCCCGTACTTCCGAAAACTAAAGTGCTATTTTTTTTTGCCAAAACTGTTCCTAGGCCAAATAAACTGAGTCTGAAATCTGCAGAATAGCGTAATTACTCACCAAAGTGACGGGTGAATCGATTAAAAAAGCGCTTGTATTCTGCTAAAAATAGAAAGTGGTTTGAAAATGGGTCCGTACTAACGAAAACCAAAATGCTATTTTTTTTTTGCCAAAACGTGTTCCTAGGCCATACAAACTTTGTTTGGAAGCTGCAGAATAGCGTAATTACTCACTAAATTAACGGGTGAATCGATTTAAAAATCGCTCGTTTTCTGCTAAAAATAGAAAGTGGTGTGAAAATGGGCCCGTACTTCCGAAAATTAAAATGTAATTTTTTTGCCAAAACTTGTTCCTAGGCCAAATAAACTGAGCCTGGAAGCTACAGAATAGCGTAATTACTCACTAAATTAACGGGTGAATCGATTTAAAAATCGCTCGTTTTCTTTTAAAAATAGAAAGTGGTGTGAAAATGGGCCCGTACTTCGGAAAACTAAAATGCTATTTTTTTGCCAAAACGTGTTCGTAGGCCAAATAAACTGAGTCTGGAAGCTGCAAAATAGCGTAATTACTCCCTAAATTAACGGGTGAATCGATTTAAAAATCGCTCGTTTTCTGCTAAAAATAGAAAGTGGTGAGAAAATGGGCCGTACTTCCGAAAACTAAAATGCTATTTTTTTTTTTGCCAAAACGTGTTCCTAGGCCAAATAAACTGAGTCTGAAAGCTGCAGAATAGCGTAATTACTCACCAAAGTGACGGGTGAATCGATTTAAAAAGCGCTCGTTTTCTGCTAAAAATAGAAAGTGGTGTGAAAATGGGTCCGTACTGCCGAAAACCAAAATGCGATTTTTTTTGCCAAAACGTGTTCCTAGGCCATACAAACTTAGTTTGGAACTGCAGAATAGCGTAATTACTCACTAAATTAACGGGTGAATCGATTTAAAAATCTCTCGTTCTCTGCTAAAAATAGAAAGTGGTGTGAAAATGGGCCCGTACTACCGAAAACTAAAATGCTATTTTTTTTGCCAAAACGTCTTCCTAGGCCAAATAAACTGAGTCTGGAAGCTGCAGAATAGCGTAATTACTCACCAAATTGACGGGTGAATCGATTTAAAAAGCACTTGTTTTCTGCTAAAAATAGAAAGTGGTGTGAAAATGGGTCCGTACTGCCGAAAACCAAAATGCGATATTTTTTGCCAAAACGTGTCCTAGGCCATAAAAACTTAGTTTGGAAGCTGTAGAATAGCATAATTACTCACCAAATTGACGGGTGAATCGATTTAAAAATCGCTCGTTTTCTGCTAAAAATAGAAAGTGGTGTGTAAATGGGCCTGTACTTCCGAAAACTAAAATGCTATTTTTTTTCCAAAACGTGTTCCTAGGCCATATAAACTGAGTCTGGAAGCTGCAAAATAGCGTAATTACTCACCAAATTGACGGGTGAATCGATTTAAAAATCGCTCGTTTTCTGCTAAAAATACAAAGCGGTGTGCAAATGGGTCCGTACTGCCAAAAACCAAAATGCGATATTTTTTGCCAAAACGTGTTCCTACGCCATAAAAACTTAGTCTGGAAGCTGCAGAATAGCGTAATTACTCACCAAATTTACGAGTGAATCGATTTAAAAATCACTCGTTTTTTGCTAAAAATAAAAAGTGGTCAGAAAATGGGCCCGTACTTCCGAAAACTAAAATGCTATTTTTTTTTTGCCAAAACGTGTTCCTAGGCCAAATAAACTAAATTTGAAAGCTGCAGAATAGCGTAATTACTCGCCAAAGTGACGGGTGAATCGATTTAAAAAGCGCTTGTATTCTGCTAAAAATAGAAAGTGGTGTGAAAATGGGTCCGTACTGCCGAAAACCAAAATGCTATTTTTTTTGCCAAAACGTGTTCCTAGGCCATACAAACTTAGTTTGGAAGCAGCAGAATAGCGTAATTACTCACTAAATTAACGGGTGAATCGATTTAAAAATCGCTCGTTTTCTTCTAAAAATAGAAAGTGGTGTGAAAATGGGCCCGTACTTCCGAAAATTAAAATGCTATTTTTTTTTGCCAAAACGTGTTCCTAGGCCAAATAAACTGAGTCTGGAAGCTGCAGAATAGCATAATTACTCACCAAATTGACGAGTGAATAGATTTAAAAATCGCTCGTTTTCTGCTAAAAATAGAAAGTGGTGTGAAAATGGGTCCGTACTTCCGAAAACTAAAGTGCTATTTTTTTTTGCCAAAACGTTTTCCTAGGCCAAATAAATTGAGTCTGGAAACTTCAGAATAGCGTAATTACTCACCAAATTGACGAATGAATCGATATAAAAATCGCTCGTTTTCTGCTAAAAATAAAAAGTGGTGAGAAAATGGGCCCGTACTTCCGAAAACTAAAATGCTATTTTTTTTTTTGCCAAAACGTGTTCCTAAGCCAAATAAACTGAGTCTGGAAGCTGCAGAATAGCGTAATTACTCACCAAATTGACGGGTGAATCGATTTAAAAAGCACTCGTTTTCTGCTAAAAATAGAAAGTGGTGTGAAAATGGGTCCGTACTGCCGAAAACCAAAATGCGATATTTTTTGCCAAAACGTGTTCCTAGGCCATAAAAACTTAGTTTGGAAGCTGCAGAATAGCGTAATTACTCACCAAATTGACGGGTGAATCGATTTAAAAATCGCTCGTTTTCTGCTAAAAATAGAAAGTGGTGTGAAAATGGGCCCGTACTTCCGAAAACTAAAATGTTATTTTTTTGCCAAAACGTGTTCCTAGGCCAAATAAACTGAGTCTGGAATCTGCAGAATAGCGTAATTACTCACCAAAGTGACGGGTGAATCGATTAAAAAAGCGCTTGTATTCTGCTAAAAATAGAAAGTGGTTTGAAAATGGGTCCGTACTAACGAAAACCAAAATGCTATTTTTTTTTGCCAAAACGTGTTCCTATGCCATACAAACTTTGTTTGGAAGCTGCAGAATAGCGTAATTACTCACTAAATTAACGGGTGAATCGATTTAAAAATCGCTCGTTTTCTGCTAAAAATAGAAAGTGGTGTGAAAATGGGCCCGTACTTCCGAAAATTAAAATATAATTTTTTTGCCAAAACGTGTTCCTAGGCCAAATAAACTGAGCCTGGAAGCTGCAGAATAGCGTAATTACTCACTAAATTAATGGGTGAATCGATTTAAAAATCGCTCGTTTTCTTCTAAAAATAGAAAGTGGTGTGAAAATGGGCCCGTACTTCGGAAAACTAAAATGCTATTTTTTTGCCAAAACGTGTTCATAGGCCAAATAAACTGAGTCTGAAAGCTGCAGAATAGCGTAATTACTCACCAAAGTGACGGGTGAATCGATTTAAAAAGCGCTCGTTTTCTACTAAAAATAGAATGTGGTGTGAAAATGGGTCCGTACTGCCGAAAACCAAAATGCGATTTTTTTTGCCAAAACGTGTTCCTAGGCCATGCAAACTTAGGTTGGAAGCTGCAGAATAGCGTAATTACTCACTAAATTAACGAGTGAATGGATTTAAAAACCGCTCGTTTTCTGCTAAAAATAGAAAGTGGTGTGAAAATGGGTCCGTACTGCCGAAAACCAAAATGCGATATTTTTTGCCAAAACGTGTTCCTAGGCCAAATAAACTGAGTTTGAAAGCTGCAGAATAGCGTAATTACTCGCCAAAGTGACGAGTGAATCGATTTAAAAAGCGCTTGTATTCTGCTAAAAATAGAAAGTGGTGTGAAAATGGGTCCGTACTGCCGAAAAAAAAAATGCTATTTTTTTTTGCCAAAACGTGTTCCTAGGCCATACAAACTTAGTTTGGAAGCTGCAGAATAGCGTAATTACTCACTAAATTAACGGCTGAATCGATTTAAAAATCGCTCGTTTTCTTCTAAAAATAGAAAGTGGTGTGAAAATGGGCCCGTACTTCCGAAAACTAAAATGCTATTTTTTTTGCCAAAACGTGTTCTTAGGCCAAATAAACTGAGTCTGAAAGCTACAGAATAACGTAATTACTCACCAAAGTGACGAGTGAATCGATTTAAAAAGCGCTTGTATTCTGCTAAAAATAGAAAGTGGTGTGAAAATGGGTCCGTACTGCCGAAAAAAAAATGCTATTTTTTTTTTTTGCCAAAACGTGTTCCTAGGCCATACAAACTTAGTTTGGAAGCTGCAGAATAGCGCAATTACTCACTAAATTAACGGGTGAATCGATTTAAAAATCGATCGTTTTCTGCTAAAAATAGAAAGTGGTGTGAAAATGGGCCCGTACTTCCGAAAATTAAAATGCAATTTTTTTGCCAAAACGTGTTCCTAGGCCAAATAAACTGAGCCTGGAAGCTGCAGAATAGCGTAATTACTCACTAAATTAACGGGTGAATCGATTTAAAAATCGCTTGTTTTCTGCTAAAAATAGAAAGTGGTGTGAAAATGGGCCCGTACTTCCGAAAACTAAAATGCTATTTTTTTGCCAAACGTGTTCCTAGGCCAAATAAACTGAGTCTGAAAGCTGCAAAATAGCGTAATTACTCACCGAAGTGACGGGTGAATCGATTTAAAAAGCGCTCGTTTTCTGCTGAAAATAGAAAGTGGTGTGAAAATGGGTCCGTACTGCCGAAAACCAAAATGCGATTTTTTTTTGCCAAAACGTGTTCCTAGGCCATACAAACTTAGTTTGGTAGCTGCAGAATAGCGTATTTACTCCCTAAATTAACGGGTGAATCGATTTAAAAATCGCTCGTTTTCTGCTAAAAATAGAAAGTGGTGTGAAAATGGGCCCGTACTTCCGAAAACTAAAATGCTATTTTTTTGCCAAAACGTGTTCCTAGGCCAAATAAACTATGTGTGGAAGCTGCAGAATAGCGTAATTACTCACCAAATTGACGGGTGAATCAATTTAAAAATGGCTAGTTACCAGCTAAAAATAGAAAGTGGTGTGAAAATGGGCCCGTACTTCCGAAAACTAAAGTGCTATTTTTTTTTTGCAAAAACTGTTCCTAGGCCAAATAAACTGAGTCTGGAAGCTGCAGAATAGCGTAATTACTCACCAAATTGACGGGTGAATCGATTTAAAAATCGCTCGTTTTCTGCTAAAAATAGAAAGTGGTGAGAAAATGGGCCGTACTTCCGAAAACTAAAATGCTATTTTTTTTTGCCAAAACGTGTTCCTAGGCCAAATAAACTGAGTCTGAAATCTGCAGAATAGCGTAATTACTCACCAAAGTGACGGGTGAATCGATTAAAAAAGCGCTTGTATTCTGCTAAAAATAGAAAGTGGTTTGAAAATGGGTCCGTACTAACGAAAACCAAAATGCTATTTTTTTTTTGCCAAAACGTGTTCCTAGGCCATACAAACTTTGTTTGGAAGCTGCGGAATTGCGTAATTACTCACTAAATTAACGGGTGAATCGATTTAAAAAGCGCTCGTTTTCTGCTAAAAATAGAAAGTGGTGTGAAAATGGGTCCGTACTGCCGAAAACCAAAATGCGATACTTTTTGCCAAAACGTGTTCCTAGGCCAAATAAACTGAGTTTGAAAGCTGCAGAATAGCGTAATTACTCGCCAAAGTGACGGGTGAATCGATTTAAAAAGCGCTTGTATACTGCTAAAAATAGAAAGTGGTGTGAAAATGGGCCCGTACTTCCGAAAACTAAAATGCTATTTTTTTTGCCAAAACGTGTTCCTAGGCCAAATAAACTGAGTTTGGAAGCTGCAGAATAGCGTAATTACTCACCAAATTGACGGGTGAATCAATTTAAAAATCGCTCGTTACCAGCTAAAAATAGAAAGTGGTGTGACAATGGGCCCGTACTTCCGAAAACTAAAGTGCTATTTTTTTTGCCAAAACTGTTCCTAGGCCAAATAAACTGAGTCTGAAATCTGCAGAATAGCGTAATTACTCACCAAAGTGACGGGTGAATCGATTAAAAAAGCGCTTGTATTCTGCTAAAAATAGAAAGTGGTTTTAAAATGGGTCCGTACTAACGAAAACCAAAATGCTTTTTTTTTTTTTTTTGCCAAAACGTGTTCCTAGGCCATACAAACTTTGTTTGGAAGCTGCAGAATAGCGTAATTACTCACTAAATTAACGGGTGAATCGATTTAAAAATCGCTCGTTTTCTGCTAAAAATAGAAAGTGGTGTGAAAATGGGCCCGTACTTCTGAAAATTAAAATGTAATTTTTTTGCCAAAACTTGTTCCTAGGCCAAATAAACTGAGCCTGGAAGCTACAGAATAGCGTAATTACTCAATAAATTAACGGGTGAATCGATTTAAAAATCGCTCGTTTTCTGCTAAAAATAGAAAGTGGTGTGAAAATGGGCCCGTACTTCAGAAAACTAAAATGCTATTTTTTTGCCAAAACGTGTTCCTAGGCCAAATAAACTGAGTCTGGAAGCTGCAAAATAGCGTAATTACTCCCTAAATTAACGGGTGAATCGATTTAAAAATCGCTCGTTTTCTGCTAAAAATAGAAAGTGGTGAGAAAATGGGCCGTACTTCCGAAAACTAAAATGCTATTTTTTTTTGCCAAAACGTGTTCCTAGGCCAAATAAACTGAGTCTGAAAGCTGCAGAATAGCGTAATTACTCACCAAAGTGACGGGTGAATCGATTTAAAAAGCGCTCGTTTTCTGCTAAAAATAGAAAGTGGTGTGAAAATGGGTCCGTACTGCCGAAAACCAAAATGCGATTTTTTTTGCCAAAACGTGTTCCTAGGCCATACAAACTTAGTTTGGAAGCTGCAGAATAGCGTAATTACTCACTAAATTAACGGGTGAATCGATTTAAAAATCGCTCGTTTTCTGTTAAAAATAGAAAGTGGTGTGAAAATGGGCCCGTACTACCGAAAACTAAAATGCTATTTTTTTTGCCAAAACGTCTTCCTAGGCCAAATAAACTGAGTCTGGAAGCTGCAGAATAGCGTAATTACTCACCAAATGGACAAGTGAATCGATTTAAAAATCGCTCGTTTTCTGCTAAAAATAGAAAGTGTTGTGAAAATGGGCCCGTACTTCTGAAAACTAAAGTGCTATTTTTTTTGCCAAAACGTTTTCCTAGGCCAAATAAAATGAGTCTGGAAGCTGCAGAATAGCGTAATTACTCACCAAATTTACGAGTGAATCGATTTAAAAATCACTCGTTTTTTGCTAAAAATAAAAAGTGGTGAGAAAATGGGCCCGTACTTCCGAAAACTAAAATGCTATTTTTTATTTTTTGCCAAAACGTGTTCCTAGGCCAAATAAACTGAGTCTGGAAGCTGCAGAATAGCGTAATTACTCACCAAATTGATGGGTGAATAGATTTAAAAATCGCTCGTTTTCTGCTAAAAATAGAAAGTGGTGTGAAAATGGGCCCGTACTACCGAAAACTAAAATGCTATTTTTTTTGCCAAAACGTCTTCCTAGGCCAAATAAACTGAGTCTGGAAGCTGCAGAATAGCGTAATTACTCACCAAATGGACAAGTGAATCGAATTAAAAATCGCTCGTTTTCTGCTAAAAATAGAAAGTGTTGTGAAAATGGGCCCGTACTTCTGAAAACTAAAGTGCTATTTTTTTTGCCAAAACATTTTCCTAGGCCAAATAAAATGAGTCTGGAAGCTGCAGAATAGCGTAATTACTCACCAAATTTACGAGTGAATCGATTTAAAAATCACTCGTTTTTTGCTAAAAATAAAAAGTGGTGAGAAAATGGGCCCGTACTTCCAAAAACTAAAATGCTATTTTTTATTTTTTGCCAAAACGTGTTCCTAGGCCAAATAAACTGAGTCTGGAAGCTGCAGAATAGCGTAATTACTCACCAAATTGATGGGTGAATAGATTTAAAAATCGCTCGTTTTCTGCTAAAAATAGAAAGTGGTGTGAAAATGGGTCCGTACTTCCGAAAACCAAAGTGCTATTTTTTTTTTGCCAAAACGTGTTCCTAGGCCATACAAACTTAGTTTGGAAGCAGCAGAATAGCGTAATTACTCACTAAATTAACGGGTGAATCGATTTAAAAATCGCTCGTTTTCTTCTAAAAATAGAAAGTGGTGTGAAAATGGGCCCGTACTTCCGAAAACTAAAATGCTATTTTTTTGCCAAAACGTGTTCCTAGGCCAAATAAACTGAGTCTGGAAGCTGCAGAATAGCGTAATTACTCACCAAATTGATGGGTGAATAGATTTAAAAATCGCTCGTTTTCTGCTAAAAATAGAAAGTGGTGTGAAAATGGGTCCGTACTTCCGAAAACCAAAGTGCTATTTTTTTTTGCCAAAACGTGTTCCTAGGCCATACAAACTTAGTTTGGAAGCAGCAGAATAGCGTAATTACTCACTAAATTAACGGGTGAATCGATTTAAAAATCGCTCGTTTTCTTCTAAAAATAGAAAGTGGTGTGAAAATGGGCCCGTACTTCCGAAAACTAAAATGCTATTTTTTTGCCAAAACGTGTTCCTAGGCCAAATAAACTGAGTCTGGAAGCTGCAGAATAGCATAATTACTCACCAAATTGACGAGTGAATAGATTTAAAAATCGCTCGTTTTCTGCTAAAAATAGAAAGTGGTGTGAAAATGGGTCCGTACTTCCGAAAACTAAAGTGCCATTTTTTTTTTTGCCAAAACGTTTTCCTAGGCCAAATAAATTGAGTCTGGAAACTTCAGAATAGCGTAATTACTCACCAAATTGACGAGTGAATCGATATAAAAATCGCTCGTTTTCTGCTAAAAATAAAAAGTGGTGAGAAAATGGGCCCGTACTTCCGAAAACCAAAATGCGATATTTTTTGTCAAAACGTGTTCCTAGGCCATAAAAACTTAGTTTGGAAGCTGCAGAATAGCGTAATTACTCACCAAATTGACGGGTGAATCGATTTAAAAATCGCTCGTTTTCTGCTAAAAATAGAAAGTGGTGTGAAAATGGGCCCGTACTTCCGAAAACTAAAATGCTATTTTTTTGCCAAAACGTGTTCCTGGGCCAAATAAACTGAGTCTGGAATCTGCAGAATAGCGTAATTACTCACCAAATTGACGGGTGAATCAATTTAAAAATCGCTCGTTTTCTGCTAAAAATAGAAAGTGGTGGGAAAATGGGTCCGTACTTCCGAAAACTCTAATGCAATTTTTTTGCCAAAACGTTTTCCTAGGCCAAATAAACTGAGTCTGGAAGCTGCAGAATAGCATAATTACTCACCAAATTGACGAGTGAATCGATTTAAAAATCGCTCGTTTTCTGCTAAAAGTAGAAAGTGGTGTGAAAATGGGTCCGTACTTCCGAAAACTAAAGTGCTATTTTTTTTTGCCAAAACGTTTTCCTAGGCCAAATAAACTGAGTCTGGAAGCTGCAGAATAGCGTAATTACTTACCAAATTGACGAGTGAATCGATATAAAAATCGCTCGTTTTCTGCTAAAAATAAAAAGTGGTGAGAAAATGGGCCCGTACTTCCGAAAACTAAAATGCTATTTTTTTTTGCCAAATCGTGTTCCTAGGCCAAATAAACTGAGTCTGGAACCTGCAGAATAGCGTAATTACTCACAAAATTGACGGTGAATCGATTTAAAAAGCACTCGTTTTCTGCTAAAAATATAAAGTGGTGTGAAAATGGGTCCGTACTGCCGAAAACCAAAATGCGATATTTTTTTGCCAAAACGTGTTCCTAGGCCATAAAAACTTAGTTTGGAAGCTGTAGAATAGCATAATTACTCACCAAATTGACGGGTGAATCGATTTAAAAATCGCTCGTTTTCTGCTAAAAATATAAAGCGGTGTGCAAATGGGTCCGTACTGCCAAAAACCAAAATGCGATATTTTTTGCCAAAACGTGTTCCTACGCCATAAAAACTTAGTCTGGAAGCTGCAGAATAGCGTAATTACTCACCAAATTGACGGGTGAATCGATTTAAAAAGCTCTCGTTTTCTGCTAAAAATAGAAAGTGGTGTGAAAATGGGTCCGTACTGCCGAAAACCAAAATGCGATATTTTTTGCCAAAACGTGTTCCTAGGCCATAAAAACTTAGTTTGGAAGCTGCAGAATAGAATAATTACTCACCAAATTGACGGGTGAATCGATTTAAAAATCGCTCGTTTTCTGCTAGAAATAGAAAGGGGTGTGAAAATGGGCCCGTACTTCCGAAAACTAAAATGCTATTTGTTTGCCAAAACGTGCTCCGAGGCTAAATAAACTGAGCCTGGAAGCTGCAGAATAGCGTAATTACTCACCAAATTGATGGGTGAATCGATTTAAAAAGCGCTCGTTTTCTGCTAAAAATAGAAAGTGGTGTGAAAATGGCTCCGTACTGCCGAAAACCAAAATGCGATATTTTTTGCCAAAACGTGTTCCTAGGCCAAATAAACTGAGTTTGAAAGCTGCAGAATTGCGTAATTACTCGCCAAAGTGACGGGTGAATCGATTTAAAAAGCGCTTGTATACTACTAAAAATAGAAAGTGGTGTGAAAATGGGTCCGTACTTCCGAAAACTAAAATGCTATTTTTTTTTGCCAAAACGTGTTCCTAGGCCAAATAAACTGAGTTTGGAAGCTGCAGAATAGCGTAATTACTCACCAAATTGACGGGTGAATCAATTTAAAAATCGCTCGTTACCAGCTAAAAATAGAAAGTGGTGTGACAATGGGCCCGTACTTCCGAAAACTAAAGTGCTATTTTTTTTTTTGCCAAAACTGTTCCTAGGCCAAATAAACTGAGTCTGAAATCTGCAGAATAGCGTAATTACTCACCAACGTGACGGGTGAATCGATTAAAAAAGCGCTTGTATTCTGCTAAAAATAGAAAGTGGTTTGAAAATGGGTCCGTACTAACGAAAACCAAAATGCTATTTTTTTTTTGCCAAAACGTGTTCCTATGCCATACAAACTTTGTTTGGAAGCTGCAGAATAGCGTAGTTACTCACTAAATTAACGGGTGAATCGATTTAAAAATCGCTCGTTTTCTGCTAAAAATAGAAAGTGGTGTGAAAACGGCCCGTACTTCCGAAAATTAAAATGTAATTTTTTTGCCAAAACGTGTTCCTAGGCCAAATAAACTGAGCCTGGAAGCTGCAGAATAGCGTAATTACTCACTAAATTAACGGGTGAATCAATTTAAAAATCGCTCGTTTTCTGCTAAAAATAAAAAGTGGTGTGAAAATGGGCCCGTACTTCGGAAAACTAAAATGCTATTTTTTTGCCAAAACGTGTTCCTAGGCCAAATAAACTGAGTCTGAAAGCTGCAGAATAGCGTAATTACTCACCAAAGTGACGGGTGAATCGATTTAAAAAGCGCTCGTTTTCTGCTAAAAATAGAAAGTGGTGTGAAAGTGGGTCCGTACTACCGAAAACCAAAATGCGATTTTTTTGCCAAAACGTGTTCCAAGGCCATGCAAACTTAGTTTGGAAGCTGCAGAATAGCGTAATTACTCACTAAATGAACGGGTGAATCGATTTAAAAATCGCTCGTTTTCTGCTAAAAATAGAAAGTGGTGTGAAAATGGGCCCGTACTTCCGAAAACTAAAATGCTATTTTTTTTTGCCAAAACGTCTTCCTAGGCCAAATAAACTGAGTCTGGAAGCTGCAGAATAGCGTAATTACTCACCAAATTGACGGGTGAATCAATTTAAAAATCGCTTGTTACCAGCTAAAAATAGAAAGTGGTGTGAAAATGGGCCCATACTTCCGAAAACTAAAGTGCTATTTTTTTTTTTTGCCAAAACTGTTCCTAGGCCAAATAAACTGAGTCTGGAAGCTGCAGAATAGCGTAATTACTCACCAAATTGACGGGTGAATCAATTTAAATATCGCTAGTTTTCTGCTAAAAATAGAAAGTGGTGTGAAAATGGGTCCGTACTTCCGAAAACACAAATGCTATTTTTTTGCCAAAACGTTTTCCTAGGCCAAATAAACTGAGTCTGGAAGCTGCAGAATAGCGTAATTACTTACCAAATTGACGAGTGAATCGATTTAAAAATCGCTCATTTTCTGCTAAAAATAGAAAGTGGTGTGAAAATGGCTCCGTACTGCCGAAAACCAAAATGCGATTTTTTTTGCCAAAACGTGTTCCTAGGCCATGCAAACTTAGTTTGGAAGCTGCAGAATAGCGTAATTACTCACTAAATTAACGGGTGAATCAATTTAAAAATCGCTCGTTTTCTGCTAAAAATAGAAAGTGGTGTGAAAATGGGCCCGTACTTCCGAAAACTAAAGTGCTATTTTTTTTTGCCAAAACGTTTTCCTAGGCCAAATAAACTGAGTCTGGAAGCTGCAGAATAGCGTAATTACTTACCAAATTGACGAGTGAATCGATATAAAAATCGCTCGTTTTCTGCTAAAAATAAAAAGTGGTGAGAAAATGGGCCCGTACTTCCGAAAACTAAAATGCTATTTTTTTTTGCCAAATCGTGTTCCTAGGCCAAATAAACTGAGTCTGGAACCTGCAGAATAGCGTAATTACTCACAAAATTGACGGTGAATCGATTTAAAAAGCACTCGTTTTCTGCTAAAAATATAAAGTGGTGTGAAAATGGGTCCGTACTGCCGAAAACCAAAATGCGATATTTTTTTGCCAAAACGTGTTCCTAGGCCATAAAAACTTAGTTTGGAAGCTGTAGAATAGCATAATTACTCACCAAATTGACGGGTGAATCGATTTAAAAATCGCTCGTTTTCTGCTAAAAATATAAAGCGGTGTGCAAATGGGTCCGTACTGCCAAAAACCAAAATGCGATATTTTTTGCCAAAACGTGTTCCTACGCCATAAAAACTTAGTCTGGAAGCTGCAGAATAGCGTAATTACTCACCAAATTGACGGGTGAATCGATTTAAAAAGCTCTCGTTTTCTGCTAAAAATAGAAAGTGGTGTGAAAATGGGTCCGTACTGCCGAAAACCAAAATGCGATATTTTTTGCCAAAACGTGTTCCTAGGCCATAAAAACTTAGTTTGGAAGCTGCAGAATAGAATAATTACTCACCAAATTGACGGGTGAATCGATTTAAAAATCGCTCGTTTTCTGCTAGAAATAGAAAGGGGTGTGAAAATGGGCCCGTACTTCCGAAAACTAAAATGCTATTTGTTTGCCAAAACGTGCTCCGAGGCTAAATAAACTGAGCCTGGAAGCTGCAGAATAGCGTAATTACTCACCAAATTGATGGGTGAATCGATTTAAAAAGCGCTCGTTTTCTGCTAAAAATAGAAAGTGGTGTGAAAATGGCTCCGTACTGCCGAAAACCAAAATGCGATATTTTTTGCCAAAACGTGTTCCTAGGCCAAATAAACTGAGTTTGAAAGCTGCAGAATTGCGTAATTACTCGCCAAAGTGACGGGTGAATCGATTTAAAAAGCGCTTGTATACTACTAAAAATAGAAAGTGGTGTGAAAATGGGTCCGTACTTCCGAAAACTAAAATGCTATTTTTTTTTGCCAAAACGTGTTCCTAGGCCAAATAAACTGAGTTTGGAAGCTGCAGAATAGCGTAATTACTCACCAAATTGACGGGTGAATCAATTTAAAAATCGCTCGTTACCAGCTAAAAATAGAAAGTGGTGTGACAATGGGCCCGTACTTCCGAAAACTAAAGTGCTATTTTTTTTTTTGCCAAAACTGTTCCTAGGCCAAATAAACTGAGTCTGAAATCTGCAGAATAGCGTAATTACTCACCAACGTGACGGGTGAATCGATTAAAAAAGCGCTTGTATTCTGCTAAAAATAGAAAGTGGTTTGAAAATGGGTCCGTACTAACGAAAACCAAAATGCTATTTTTTTTTGCCAAAACGTGTTCCTATGCCATACAAACTTTGTTTGGAAGCTGCAGAATAGCGTAGTTACTCACTAAATTAACGGGTGAATCGATTTAAAAATCGCTCGTTTTCTGCTAAAAATAGAAAGTGGTGTGAAAACGGCCCGTACTTCCGAAAATTAAAATGTAATTTTTTTGCCAAAACGTGTTCCTAGGCCAAATAAACTGAGCCTGGAAGCTGCAGAATAGCGTAATTACTCACTAAATTAACGGGTGAATCGATTTAAAAATCGCTCGTTTTCTGCTAAAAATAAAAAGTGGTGTGAAAATGGGCCCGTACTTCGGAAAACTAAAATGCTATTTTTTTGCCAAAACGTGTTCCTAGGCCAAATAAACTGAGTCTGAAAGCTGCAGAATAGCGTAATTACTCACCAAAGTGACGGGTGAATCGATTTAAAAAGCGCTCGTTTTCTGCTAAAAATAGAAAGTGGTGTGAAAGTGGGTCCGTACTACCGAAAACCAAAATGCTTTTTTTTTTGCCAAAACGTGTTCCAAGGCCATGCAAACTTAGTTTGGAAGCTGCAGAATAGCGTAATTACTCACTAAATGAACGGGTGAATCGATTTAAAAATCGCTCGTTTTCTGCTAAAAATAGAAAGTGGTGTGAAAATGGGCCCGTACTTCCGAAAACTAAAATGCTATTTTTTTTTGCCAAAACGTCTTCCTAGGCCAAATAAACTGAGTCTGGAAGCTGCAGAATAGCGTAATTACTCACCAAATTGACGGGTGAATCAATTTAAAAATCGCTTGTTACCAGCTAAAAATAGAAAGTGGTGTGAAAATGGGCCCATACTTCCGAAAACTAAAGTGCTATTTTTTTTTTTTGCCAAAACTGTTCCTAGGCCAAATAAACTGAGTCTGGAAGCTGCAGAATAGCGTAATTACTCACCAAATTGACGGGTGAATCAATTTAAATATCGCTAGTTTTCTGCTAAAAATAGAAAGTGGTGTGAAAATGGGTCCGTACTTCCGAAAACACAAATGCTATTTTTTTGCCAAAACGTTTTCCTAGGCCAAATAAACTGAGTCTGGAAGCTGCAGAATAGCGTAATTACTTACCAAATTGACGAGTGAATCGATTTAAAAATCGCTCATTTTCTGCTAAAAATAGAAAGTGGTGTGAAAATGGCTCCGTACTGCCGAAAACCAAAATGCGATTTTTTTTGCCAAAACGTGTTCCTAGGCCATGCAAACTTAGTTTGGAAGCTGCAGAATAGCGTAATTACTCACTAAATTAACGGGTGAATCAATTTAAAAATCGCTCGTTTTCTGCTAAAAATAGAAAGTGGTGTGAAAATGCGCCCGTACTTCCGAAAACTAAAATGCTATTTTTTTTGCCAAAACGTGTTCCTAGGCCAAATAAACTGGGTTTGAAAGCTGCAGAATAGCGTAATTACTCACTAAATTAACGGGTGAATCGATTTAAAAATCGCTCGTTTTCTGCTAAAAATAAAAAGTGGTGTGAAAATGGGCCCGTACTTCGGAAAACTAAAATGCTATTTTTTTGCCAAAACGTGTTCCTAGGCCAAATAAACTGAGTCTGAAAGCTGCAGAATAGCGTAATTACTCACCAAAGTGACGGGTGAATCGATTTAAAAAGCGCTCGTTTTCTGCTAAAAATAGAAAGTGGTGTGAAAGTGGGTCCGTACTACCGAAAACCAAAATGCGATTTTTTTGCCAAAACGTCTTCCTAGGCCATGCAAACTTAGTTTGGAAGCTGCAGAATAGCGTAATTACTCACTAAATTAACGGGTGAATCGATTTAAAAATCGCTCGTTTTCTGCTAAAAATAGAAAGTGGTGTGAAAATGGGCCCGTACTTCCGAAAACTAAAATGCTATTTTTTTTTGCCAAAACGTCTTCCTAGGCCAAATAAACTGAGTCTGGAAGCTGCAGAATAGCGTAATTACTCACCAAATTGACGGGTGAATCAATTTAAAAATCGCTTGTTACCAGCTAAAAATAGAAAGTGGTGTGAAAATGGGCCCATACTTCCGAAAACTAAAGTGCTATTTTTTTTTGCCAAAACTGTTCCTAGGCCAAATAAACTGAGTCTGGAAGCTGCAGAATAGCGTAATTACTCACCAAATTGACGGGTGAATCAATTTAAATATCGCTAGTTTTCTGCTAAAAATAGAAAGTGGTGTGAAAATGGGTCCGTACTGCCAAAAACCAAAATGCGATTTTTTTTGCAAAAACGTGTTCCTAGGCCATGCAAACTTAGTTCGGAAGCTGCAGAATAGCGTAATTACTCACTAAATTAACGGGTGAATCGATTTAAAAATCGCTCGTTTTCTGCTAAAAATAGAAAGTGGTGTGAAAATGGGCCCGTACTTCCGAAAACTAAAATGCTATTTTTTTTGCCAAAACGTCTTCCTAGGCCAAATAAACTGAGTCTGGAAGCTGCAGAATAGCGTAATTACTCACCAAATTGACGGGTGAATCAATTTAAAAATCGCTTGTTACCAGCTAAAAATAGAAAGTGGTGTGAAAATGGGCCCATACTTCCGAAAACTAAAGTGCTATTTTTTTTTGCCAAAACTGTTCCTAGGCCAAATAAACTGAGTCTGGAAGCTGCAGAATAGCGTAATTACTCACCAAATTGACGGGGTGAATCAATTTAAATATCGCTAGTTTTCTGCTAAAAATAGAAAGTGGTGTGAAAATGGGTCCGTACTGCCGAAAACCAAAATGCGATTTTTTTTGCCAAAACGTGTTCCTAGGCCATGCAAACTTTGTTTGGAAGCTGCAGAATAGCGTAATTACTCACTAAATTAACGGGTGAATCAATTTAAAAATCGCTCGTTTTCGGCTAAAAATAGAAAGTGGTGTGAAAATGCGCCCGTACTTCCGAAAACTAAAATGCTATTTTTTTGCCAAAACGTTTTCCTAGGCCAAATAAACTGAGTCTGGAAGCTGCAGAATAGAGTAATTACTTACCAAATTGACGAGTGAATCGATTTAAAAATCGCTCATTTTCTGCTAAAAATTGAAAGTGGTGTGAAAATGGCTCCGTACTGCCGAAAACCAAAATGCGATTTTTTTTGCCAAAACGTGTTCCTAGGCCATGCAAACTTAGTTTGGAAGCTGCAGAATAGCGTAATTACTCACTAAATTAACGGGTGAATCAATTTAAAAATCGCTCGTTTTCTGCTAAAAATAGAAAGTGGTGTGAAAATGCGCCCGTACTTCCGAAAACTAAAATGCTATTTTTTTTGCCAAAACGTGTTCCTAGGCCAAATAAACTGGGTTTGAAAGCTGCAGAATAGCGTAATTACTCACTAAATTAACGGGTGAATCGATTTAAAAATCGCTCGTTTTCTGCTAAAAATAAAAAGTGGTGTGAAAATGGGCCCGTACTTCGGAAAACTAAAATGCTATTTTTTTGCCAAAACGTGTTCCTAGGCCAAATAAACTGAGTCTGAAAGCTGCAGAATAGCGTAATTACTCACCAAAGTGACGGGTGAATCGATTTAAAAAGCGCTCGTTTTCTGCTAAAAATAGAAAGTGGTGTGAAAGTGGGTCCGTACTACCGAAAACCAAAATGCGATTTTTTTGCCAAAACGTCTTCCTAGGCCATGCAAACTTAGTTTGGAAGCTGCAGAATAGCGTAATTACTCACTAAATTAACGGGTGAATCGATTTAAAAATCGCTCGTTTTCTGCTAAAAATAGAAAGTGGTGTGAAAATGGGTCCGTACTTCCGAAAACACAAATGCTATTTTTTTGCCAAAACGTTTTCCTAGGCCAAATAAACTGAGTCTGGAAGCTGCAGAATAGCGTAATTACTCACCAAATTGACGAGTGAATCGATTTAAAAATCGCTCGTTTTCTGCTAAAAATAGAAAGTGGTGTGAAAATGGGCTCGTACTTCTGAAAACTAAAGTGCTATTTTTTTTGCCAAAACGTTTTCCTAGGCCAAATAAAATGAGTCTGGAAGCTGCAGAATAGCATAATTACTCACCAAATTGACGAGTGAATCAATATAAAAATCGCTCGTTTTCTGCTAAAAATAAAAAGTGGTGAGAAAATGGGCCCGTACTTCCGAAAACTAAAATGCTATTTTTTTTGCCAAAACGTGTTCCTAGGCCAAATAAACTGAGCCTGGAAGCTGCAGAATAGCGTAATTACTCACCAAATTGACGGGTGAATCGATTTAAAAAGCACTTGTTTTCTGCTAAAAATAGAAAGTGGTGTGAAAATGGGTCCGTACTGCCGAAAACCAAAATGCGATATTTTTTGCCAAAACGTGTCCTAGGCCATAAAAACTTAGTTTGGAAGCTGTAGAATAGCATAATTACTCACCAAATTGACGGGTGAATCGATTTAAAAATCGCTCGTTTTCTGCTAAAAATAGAAAGTGGTGTGTAAATGGGCCTGTACTTCCGAAAACTAAAATGCTATTTTTTTTGCCAAAACGTGTTCCTAGGCCATATAAACTGAGTCTGGAAGCTGCAAAATAGCGTAATTACTCACCAAATTGACGGGTGAATCGATTTAAAAATCGCTCGTTTTTTGCTAAAAATAGAAAGCGGTGTGCAAATGGGTCCGTACTGCCAAAATCCAAAATGCGATATTTTTTGCCAAAACGTGTTCCTACGCCATAAAAACTTAGTTTGGAAGCTGCAGAATAGCGTAATTACTCACCAAATTGACGGGTGAATCGATTTAAAAATCGCTCGTTTTCTGCTAGAAATAGAAAGGGGTGTGAAAATGGGCCCGTACTTCCGAAAACTAAAATGCTATTTGTTTGCCAAAACGTGCTCCTGGGCTAAATAAACTGAGCCTTGAAGCTGCAGAATAGCGTAATTACTCACCAAATTGAAGGGTGAATCGATTTAAAAAGCGCTCGTTTTCTGCTAAAAATAGAAAGTGGTGTGAATATGGGTCCGTACTGCCGAAAACCAAAATGCGATATTTTTTGCCAAAACGTGTTCCTAGGCCAAATAAACTGAGTTTGAAAGCTGCAGAATAGCGTAGTTACTCGCCAAAGTGACGGGTGAATCGATTTAAAAAGCGCTTGTATTCTGCTAAAAATAGAAAGTGGTGTGAAAATGGGTCCGTACTGCCGAAAACCAAAATGCTATTTTTTTTTTTTTGCCAAAACGTGTTCCTAGGCCATACAAAATTAGTTTGGAAGCTGCAGAATAGCGTAATTACTCACTAAATTAACGGGTGAATCGATTTAAAAATCGCTCGTTTTCTTCTAAAAATAGAAAGTGGTGTGAAAATGGGCCCGTACTTCCGAAAACTAAAATGCTATTTTTTTTGCCAAAACGTGTTCCTAGGCCAAATAAACTGAGTCTGAAAGCTGCAGAATAACGTAATTACTCACCAAAGTGACGGGTGAATCGATTTAAAAAGCGCTTGTATTCTACTAAAAATAGAAAGTGGTGTGAAAATGGGTTCGTACTAACGAAAACCAAAATGCTATTTTTTTTTTTTGCCAAAACGTGTTCCTAAGCCATACAAACTTAGTTTGGAAGCTGCAGAATAGCGCAATTACTCACTAAATTAACGGGTGAATCGATTTAAAAATCGCTCGTTTTCTGCTAAAAATAGAAAGTGGTGTGAAAATGGGTCCGTACTGCCGAAAACCAAAATGCGATTTTTTTTGCCAAAACGTGTTCCTAGGCCATGCAAACTTAGTTTGGAAGCTGCAGAATAGCGTAATTACTCACTAAATTAACGGGTGAATCGATTTAAAAATCGCTCGTTTTCTGCTAAAAATAGAAAGTGGTGTGAAAATGGGCCCGTACTTCCGAAAACTAAAATGCTATTTTTTTGCCAAAACGTGTTCCTAGGCCAAATAAACTATGTGTGGAAGCTGCAGAATAGCGTAATTACTCACCAAATTGACGGGTGAATCAATTTAAAAATCGCTCGTTACCAGCTAAAAATAGAAAGTGGTGTGAAAATGGGCCCGTACTTCCGAAAACTAAAGTGCTATTTTTTTTTTGCAAAAACTGTTCCTAGGCCAAATAAACTGAGTCTGGAAGCTGTAGAATAGCGTAATTACTCACCAAAGTGACGGGTGAATCGATTTAAAAATCGCTCGTTTTCTGCTAAAAATAGAAAGTGGTGAGAAAATGGGCCGTACTTCCGAAAACTAAAATGCTATTTTTTTTGCCAAAACGTGTTCCTAGGCCAAATAAACTGAGTCTGAAATCTGCAGAATAGCGTAATTACTCACCAAAGTGACGGGTGAATCGATTAAAAAAGCGCTTGTATTCTGCTAAAAATAGAAAGTGGTTTAAAAATGGGTCCGTACTAACGAAAACCAAAATGCTATTTTTTTTGCCAAAACGTGTTCCTAGGCCATACAAACTTTGTTTGGAAGCTGCAGAATAGCGTAATTACTCACTAAATTAACGGGTGAATCGATTTAAAAATCGCTCGTTTTCTGCTAAAAATAGAAAGTGGTGTGAAAATGGGCCCGTACTTCCGAAAATTAAAATGTAAATTTTTTGCCAAAACGTGTTCCTAGGCCAAATAAACTGAGCCTGGAAGCTGCAGAATAGCGTAATTACTCACTAAATTAACGGGTGAATCGATTTAAAAATCGCTCGTTTTCAGCTAAAAATAGAAAGTGGTGTGAAAATGGGCCCGTACTTCCGAAAACTAAAATGCTATTGTTTTTTGCCAAAACGTGTTCCTAAGCCAAATAAACTGAGTCTGAAAGCTGCAGAATAGCGTAATTACTCACCAAAGTGACGGGTGAATCGATTTAAAAAGCGCTCGTTTTCTGCTAAAAATAGAAAGTGGTGTGAAAATGGGTCCGTACTGCCGAAAACCAAAATGCGATTTTTTTTGCCAAAACGTGTTCCTAGGCCATACAAACTTAGTTTGGAAGCTGCAGAATAGCGTAATTACTCACTAAATTAACGGGTGAATCGATTTAAAAATCGCTCGTTTTCTGCTAAAAATAGAAAGTGGTGTGAAAATGGGCCCGTACTTCCGAAAACTAAAATGCTATTTTTTTGCCAAAACGTGTTCCTAGGCCAAATAAACTGAGTCTGGAAGCTGCAGAATAGCGTAATTACTCACCAAACTGACGGGTGAATCAATTTAAAAATCGCTCGTTACCAGCTAAAAATAGAAAGTGGTGTGAAAATGGGCCCGTACTTCCGAAAACTAAAGTGCTATTTTTTTTTTGCCAAAACTGTTCCTAGGCCAAATAAACTAAGTCTGGAAGCTGCAGAATAGCGTAATTACTCACCAAATTGACGGGTGAATCAATTTAAATGTCGCTCGTTTTCTGCTAAAAATAGAAAGTGGTGTGAAAATGGGTCCGTACTTCCGAAAACACAAATGCTATTTTTTTGCCAAAACTTCCTAGGCCAAATAAACTGAGTCTGGAAGCTGCAGAATAGCGTAATTACTCACCAAATTGACGAGTGAATCGATTTAAAAATCGCTCGTTTTCTGCTAAAAATAGAAAGTGTTGTGAAAATGGGCCCGTACTTCTGAAAACTAAAGTGCTATTTTTTTTGCCAAAACGTTTTCCTAGGCCAAATAAAATGAGTCTGGAAGCTGCAGAATAGCGTAATTACTCACCAAATTTACGAGTGAATCGATTTAAAAATCACTCGTTTTCTGCTAAAAATAAAAAGTGGTGAGAAAATGGGCCCGTACTGCCGAAAATCAAAATGCGATTTTTTTTGCCAAAACGTGTTCCTAGGCCATAAAAACTTAGTTTGGAAGCTGCAGAATAGCGTAATTACTCACCAAATTGACGGGTGAATCGATTTAATAATAGCTCGTTTTCTGCTAAAAATAGAAAGTGGTGTGAAAATGGGCCCGTACTTCCGAAAACTAAAATGCTATTTTTTTGCCAAAACGTGTTCCTAGGCCAAATAAACTGAGTCTGGAAGCTGTAGAATAGCGTAATTACTCACCAAATTGACGGTTGAGTCGATTTAAAAATCGCTCGTTTTCTGCTAAAAATAGAAAGTGGTGTGAAAATCGGCCCGTACTTCCGCAAACTAAAATGCTATTTTTTTTTGCCAAAACGTGGTGTTACTAGGCCAAATAAACTGAGTCTGGAAGCTGCAGAAAAGCGTAATTACTCACCAAATTGACGGGTGAATCGATTTAAAAATCGCTCGTTTTCTGCTAAAAATAGAAAGTGGTGGGAAAATGGGTCAAAGTCGAACGAGTCGCAGTCAATACGTAAGGCGAGTTTAGAAATCCGGATAATAGATCGACGAATGAAGCTCATGTTATGATCAAGAAAGGCGCCATGGATAATAAATATATTTTGTTTCGACAAAATATATTTATTACTTTAAAAAAATGGTTTTCTTGTTTAGTGAGTGTTTTTGTATTTTGTTAACCTTAGGGACTTAAAGTGTAATTAGCCTAAGCATGTTTGGGCTATAAATAGATAGAGATTAGGGTTTTATGAGGAACACACATTCTAGTAATTTGGGGGCTTTGATTGTTTTTATCTTATGCAAATTATTAGTGGGTTTTATTGAATATTTTTGTGTGTGTTCATCTTTATATCTTCAACATAATCAGATTTAAGCTCGAAATCGATCTTACAATTTGGTATCAGAGCTTGGTACTCGAATTTGGGATTTAACCATCTACAAATTCGTCGTTCAATCTGATTTCTGTTGAAGATTTTTCATCAATTTGCGCACTTATTTCATATTTTGCGCACTTATTTCATATTTTGCGCACTTATTTCATGTTTTGCGCACTTATTTCATGTTTTGCGCACTTATTTCGTGAATTTTGCGCACTTATTTCATATTTTGCGCACTTATTTCATGTTTTGCGCACTTATTTCTTGATTCTGAGTACTTAGTTCATAGTTTGAGTACTTATCTCAAATTTTGAGTACTTATTTTGAGTACTTATTTCATAGTTTGAGTACTTATCTCAAATTTTGAGTACTTATTTTGAGTACTTATTTCATAGTTTGAGTACTTATTTCAAATTTTGAGTACTTATTTCATATTTTGAGTACTTATTTCATATTTGAGTACTTATTTCAATTTTTAAGCACTTGTTTCATATTTTGAGTACTTATTTCAAATTTTGAGTACTTATTTCATAATTTGAGTACTTATTTCAAATTTTGAGCACTTGTTTCTTGGTTTGAGCACTTAAATCTTCAAAAGCTTAACAGTTAGCTTTGTCTCCAAGAACACAACTAGGGTTTCTGCGCACTTATCAGAAATCACTAGTTGGTTTGCGTACTTGCTGAAAGGGTGCATTTTTGAGTACTTGGCTAGGGTTTCTGCGCACTTAAAATCTTAAACGAGAGTTTAAGTGTTTGCGTACTTAAATAAGTACGCAAACTGATCAGTCAAAGACTGAGCACTTGTCTTGCTCAGCCTTGACAGATTTGCGCACTTAGCTATTCGTGTACTTCAAGATTGCGCACTTATCAGGAGATCAGGATCTTGACATAGCTGTTTGCTCCATTGTTTCAGGTTGCTGCTCACTTGTTCCTGCGCACTTACCACGTTTGCGCACTTATTTGCGCACTTAAGGACTGATCTTTCATAATTAAGGACTTTGGACTTATTTCTGGACTGTAACCATTAAAATCAATTAATCAGACTTATAAAAAATCAATCTAAATCAATGGCTGGTAACAACAACAACTCATACCAAGTTAATCCTATAACCCAAGCTGAACTGGAAACAGGAACAATAACCCGAATTCCCAAGTTAATGGGTGCTGAAGATTATGGTACTTGGAAAAACCGAATGAAGGCTTTCTACTATGTTAATGACTTTACTCAATGGACGTCTGTGCAACTTGGACCTCACATTCCAGTGAGGACCACTGAAGCAGGAGAAGTGTTTAACACTGATCCTACTACCTACACAGACCTTGACAAGCAGTTGATGCAACGAGATCACAAAGCCTATGGTGCTCTCACCATAGCTTTGTCTAATGATGTGTATAACATGTTTGAAGAGTACGGATCTGCGCATGATCTATGGTTCGCATTGAGTGAGTACTACGAGGGAAATGCTGAGATGGGACAGAACAAGCAAGACATGATTCAGAAAGAATATGATATGTTTGGGAGTGTTCGAGGAGAAAGCTTGTCGTCACACATTGACAGGTTCATGAGCCTGTTAACAAAGATGAAGAAAGCTGGAATTCCTGTCAACAACCGAAACTCCATCAAGAAACTGCTTGATTCTCTTCCTAAGGAATGGAGCCTTCAATGCATGCTGATTAGGAAGGAATACTAAATCCACAATCCACTCTAGCTGATCTCATCAACACACTGAAGTCATTTGAAATGGACATAACCAAGAGAGAGATGAATCAGACAGTGTCAAAAGTTACTCCAAGCAGCTCTCTAAAGAATCTGGCTTTAATGACTCCAATTGGACAGAAGGCACTGTTGGTTGAAGACTTTGGCTGGGGGAAGGAAGCTGTTGCAGCTAAAGCAGATGTTAACAAAGCATTGATGGCAACGATATGCGCCAAATCCGCAAATGGTGTAAACTCTGTGGAAGGATCTTCAGTGGGAGTGCCAAAAGGAGGAATGCAAGAGAGTGCGGGTTTGAAGGGAGCGTTGATTGCTAATGAAGGAAAAGAAAAGGCAGTTGAGGAAGCACTAATAGCTGAAAAGAATCAAGTCACCAAAGCAGATGAAAAGCAGCAAGAGTTCCCCAAGAAAGCTGATGAGAGGAATCTGGTAAGTATTCCAATTGAAATAAAAACAAAGTTGTGCTCACCAAGGTGTGTTACAGCTGTTGCTTACTGTTTGCCTCACAATAGAAAAATTTTAAGAGAAATGGATGACATTCGAAAAATTAACAATGAAATGAAAGAAAACGAGCTAGCATATCAGCGAAAGTTAAATGCAACTCTAGCTGAAATGCAAACTCTAAAAGAATTTGTTCTAAAAAAGGATTTTCTAATAAATGATTTAACCTCAAAGTTAGAAAATTCTAGAAATGAAACAAATCATCTTCAGATCATTGTGGACAAATGGAATGTAAACAAACAGGCTCAAGCTGATCTAGTGGATTGCTCAAGGCAATCTTTTGTAAAAATGGAATTGGATATAAAGATAAAAATGGGATCGAAAGATCTTTATTTTTACCTCTGAGCAAAAGTGAATATATACCAATTCCAAAACTTCATCCTAAAAATGATCTGTGTGAAAAGGAATGTGTCGAATCTGAGTCCAATACTAATATGATTAAAAGCAATGCAGATGTGACACAAAAGGCGGATGTGAAAGATGATGACAGTTGTGGTGGAAAGACTTTGGGGTTGGGTCACCCAGGAGCCAGTTACTCTACAGTTAATTGGTTTATTTGGAACAACGATAAAACAAACACTGTTTTAAATTCTGCTGACTGTACTAGACCTAATCTTGATTTGAATGGTGTGGTAAATGTTTTTTATAGGCAGAAACCTATCTTACGTTCTGATGTTTGTCATGATGATATTGTGCATGAATGTGCTGATTTAAAATCTGCAATTTATGATGATAAAACTATTTGTGCTCCACCTGTTTTTTTGCCCGCTTTTGAAAACAACAGGTTTGGAAAGTTCTTAATTGAAGAAATTCCAGAGTTTACTCCGTCAACATCATGCAACGATGACTCACAGAGTGATTCGGAGTTTTGTTCATCTAGAGAATGGGAAAGCTCAAATGACTCAGAAACTTCAATGTCAGAACTTGATGATATAGTTGAAATGAAGGAATCATCTGATGATCAAACACCAACAACATCAATTGATACTACAAATCAAGTCCATCAAGATTCACCGGAAGAAGATCAGTTCATAAAAGATTGCTCAACTTCAGATGATGAATCAGTGATGAATGAAAATCACAAGGGGTTGAAGATCACAGAGTCAAAAGGTGATGTAAAACCCAATGCTTCTCAACAATCTGAATCAAGCTCAAAACAATCCACCTCCCCAGTTGCATCACACGGGACAACAAAGCATCAAAAGCCATTCAAGGCTTGCTTTAGGTGTGGTAAAGAAGGTCATGTGCTTAAGCAATGTCTAGAACGAGACAATCCAGATGGTAAAGGCAATGCGGATTGCTTCTCTGGATCAAAGGATAAAATGCACACATCTTTGAATATTAAATTGACAAGAATTCCATCAAGATCTCCACATGTGAAGCCGGTTTCTCATGATTCAAAGATGAAAAGGACCAAAGCATCAAAATCACAATATATTCATCCAGGTTTTAAACAAAAAATTGTTTCAAAAATTAAATCTTTCACAAACAAAATTGTTGAACCAAAACAAGTTTGGCAAATCAAACCAAAAGTTGAGCAAGAAACTAACGAAGGAAAAGGTATGGTGTTTCAAGAAGTTACTTACATTGATGCAAATGGACAAACCAGGACCACGATAGCCTGGGTTCCATTCTCTAACTAATTTATTCAAGAGTGCAGGAACTGCCATGGAGGATTGTTAGTAACACCGGTTACTAACAGTGGTGGTTCCAAGAATAGGTTTGGAGCGGAAATCTCACAGGTTTGGTTTTGGTATCTAACCTGCTTTCACAATCGACACCATTGTCACACACTCATTTTCTTGCTGACATATGTTTTTATGTGTCTGATGTGGAAGACTTTATTTTTCGTAAATATTTTTTTAAGTTTTTTTTAAGAAGATAAATATATATATATATATATATATATATATATATATAACAAAAAAAAAGGTTTAGGGAGAGTATTAAAATACTTTCTCAACTGTGGGATGTGATTATTGCAAATAATCCTGATCTTATATGGGAAATGATAGGAACTAACTTGTTTATGTCTGCACATGAATAGGATCTGAAGGACGTTACAACTACAAGTTAATGATGTGTAGGTAAGTTAAGCCTTTAAGTTGAGTAAACTGCTATAAGGTGAATAATAATAAATCTACACGAAAAGCTGGATTCCCACAGTGTTTTAGATCTGCACAAGCTGAGTCCAATCATACACAGGTTGAGAGATCAAAAGACACAGAAAATTTTGTGCATATATATTCAAAAGACACCTAAGAGTGCAGGCTACCAATGCGGGGCCAAACAATCAATTGAGCAGCAAAAGACAAGCAATGTTAGTGACGTGCAAACATATATAGATAGCTCAACAAGCAATCAGATGTTCAACTTCTCTGCTTATGGAAACATAGACCTGAAGCTCTCATCATCTGATTGACATAATGATCATCTTCTCTGTTATGTGTAAACATAGACCTGAAGCTCTCATCATTATATCTCAATAAACCTTGAGGATTGGTAGGCTTATACCTAGCACAAGTGGGGTCCACAAAATTTTCGTCAATATTACCAAAAACATGATAATCTCATCACCAAACGTACGTTGAAAGACGAGAGGCATGGACTTAAGAGGACAAACATACCGACAATCGTTCTTGGGTTGTAGCTATCCTCAAGAAAGTTGAAGCGTGGCTAGGCTTTTCAAGTTAGTGTGATCCCATATCTGATCCCTTCTATATCTCGGAGGTTGATGGCTGTTTAAAAAAAATTTAAAAAAAAACTTTATTTGTGTACAGTTATTTTTAAGTCTTCCATGTCACATTATTTGTGTCTCAAGCTGTAATTGAAAGAATTTAGCTAAAACAGGAAGATATGATCAGACAAGTCACAAAACCATGTGCGGAAACCCTAGTTATGAACAAACTGATAAAACTCGGATCAAAACACAGAAAACATCATTTCAAAGGCTTTTTCATAGATTAACTTTAATAAAAACGTATTACAATCAATCACCTAGTCAATCTATTGAACACACACACTATCACAAATTAACCTTGAACCTGACCACAATACACACACGAACTAAAACTCTCTCTAACTCGAAAACAAACAAAAACTATATATAAGGTCTGCACATTCGCCCAGTTGTATGGTGCGAATGTGGAACTTTTCCACATTCGCCCACAACATGGTACGAATGTGTATCTTCTGTAGTCAGTCTTCTACCTTCGCCCCAAAACTTCTTCCTTCGTCCACCAAGTCCACCTTCGGCCCATCAGCAAAACATTCTAACATATGTTAATTATCTAATCCAATCACTAGTCGCACTTCGTGCATCTACAAACTCCCCCTCGACTATTGATTGGATTGTTTTCGATCTTCGTCCATCGCCTTGTTCATCAAATAAATTCTCAGCTGCTTCTTCTGTTCTTTTGTCATTTCAGGCTCCAACTTTCTTTTCACCGGTTTAGGCACATCGGCCATCTTCACCCTCTTACCAAGTTTAGCATCTAAATTGCTCCCGGAGTTTATATCATAAGCAAAACACACTCCGACAACTTGTGTATATTTCTTCGCCTGTTCTGCATCATTGGGATCATGATGAATCGGATTGTAGAAAAGCATGATGATGTCTTCAAAAGTACAGTTTATCAACCACATAGGATCAAATACATGAACATGCTTGTATTTGTCCTTCCCATCTCTCAGCACTATCACTGCTTCTGCCTTCCTCCAATCGTAATACCAAAAGATAAAGTCAGCACTGAAATGTTGTGGCATAGGCATCAAAGGTATTTTCTTCATTACTTCAGGTGCTTTGTAAATTAAGGTCACCCTCTTCAAACCAGTTTTAGGATCAATATCCCTGTGAACTTTTCTTCTGGGATACTGAGGCTTAAACCTATTCCACTTCGTTCTGCTCTCCCAGACTAACTTATCAGCACACCAACCAACATGAGTATTATTCACTGAAGCTCTAGACATAGTGAATCTGCAAATGTCTCTGACCGCCCAATACGGTAGAGTTAGTAAATCAATGAATCTGTAAAAGTACAAGATCCCTGATTCCCATTTGACAGCTAAGCACTTCAATCTTCCCAAATATGTCCACCCGAGAGCTCTGCCTTTGAACTTCTCGTTGTGAAATCTATAAAAACTTCCTTGAGCTTCAGGCTTTGGTCGGTTTTCATCCATTTCCTTCAACTTCTGCAAGTATGTCTTCAATTCATCAGTCTGACTTGAAGATTTTTGCTTATCAACACCAAACACTGTTTCAACAAACTCCTCACTTCTTTTCTTAGCTTTCTTTTTAGCTGAAGCGTTTGGAATCTCTGTGAAATCTGGGAAAACCACTTCTTCATCATTCTGTCTAAAGTATTGTGGATATTCCTCATGAGTAATATCCTCAATCTCCACTTCATCCATCTCTGGAGTATTCTTATCATCTGAGTGATTTCCAATATCCTTTTCAGGAATATCTGGAATCGACTCATCCATCATAAACTCCTCCAGTGATTTCCCTACTCGCTGTGCAAGGCCATCCAGAATTTCTTTGGCAACAGCAGCAGGTACTTCACCCTCCTCTAAATCTGGATCATTATACTCCAGCTCATATCTCATATCATCAGTCTGGAATATCTTAGCAAATCTGCCTGTGAACTCTATAGTCCATTCTCTCTTCTCCAACATATCTCTATATACCTTTTTAGCATCATCATTCAGAGATCTCACCTTTTCATTCCAGAAGATGCTTTCATCTGAATCTACATTCTCACCTCTCTTCTTCTTAGAACTAGATTCTCCAGCATCCTTCTTAGGTGTTCTCTTCTCGAATGTGAACTTACTCGAATCATCTCCCCCATCATCATCATCACTGTCACTACTACCATCATCATCTTTACTACCCGATCCCTCAGCATCATCATCATCATCTTTATCGCTTTTCTTGCTTTCTTCATCATCGCTTTTCTCAGAATCATCATCTTCCTCATCATCTTTTTCTTCTTCATCATCAGAAGGCTCAAAATCTACCTGTTCCTCCTCTTTTTCCTTATCCTCCTCACCTTCTTTCAGCTTTGGTGCTTCATTGTATAAACTGTCCAACAAATCACTAAGGCGTTTGTTTTCAGCCTTTAGTTCTTTGTTGTCAGCCTTAATCACTTTAATCATACTCCGATTTCTAGAACACTTAACCTCAAGATTCTTATTATCAGCTTCAAGTTTCTTTAATTTCTGTTCAATCTCATCTTGGTTATTCTTTGAAGCAACCACAATCTGAAGCATCTTTTCTTCATTCTGCTTAAACTTAGCAATCTCTGCCTGCTGAGCTACAATCATTTTCATCATATCATCCATCCTTTTGTTAACCTGTTTCATCACATCATCTGAAACAGTAACTTTCTTCAACTTGGATGGCTCAGCTTCTTTGGCTTTCTGCTTCTGAGGATTCTTAAACATGTCTAAAACATTATCCAGTGCAACATTAAACTCATCAACTGGTAAAGTTTCAGCTTCTTTACTCTTTTTCTGCTTCTTGGCAACCGGTGAAGATAGCTTTGATGATGTACCTGCATCAGGTATCTTTTTGCCTTTTAGCAACTGAGCTATTTCCTTTTCTCTCAATTGCGTAGTACTGGATTTCTTTGCCATTGATTTGTGCTTCGGTTTAGGCAAATTCACTACAACAGTTTCACCTGCTTCTAACTCATCCAGATTAACACCTAAACCTTCTTCATCAACATCAACAGACTTCTTCTTCTGTGATACTTCTTCAATAGTCTTGTTAAGAGATTCAGACTCACCAACCATAGTGGCCTTACGTTTGGTGGTCTTAACTCTTTCTTCATCAGAATCCCACTGCTCATCTACCTCTGTCTCCTCTGAATCAACTGATTCTTCATCAACCAAACTTGTTCCTTTCTTCGCAGTAGTTTTCTTCCTAACAACTTGTTGCTTAGAACTCCCCTGATCAGTCTTTGCCTTGCCCTTCCCTTTGGCTCCAGCATTGACTACCTGCCTCTTCCTCTTAGTGTTTGCATCAGCATACACCAAGGGATCATCATTATCAGAATCACTTTCAGCATGTCTAGCTTTGTTCTTGCCAGGATCAGTGTAATCCTGTTTAGCCAAAGCTCCCAACAATCTCTTATAAGGTGGCTTTTCCTCATCTGGCACACCCTTATACCCTTTCATCCTTACCAGTGTACGAATGTTCATGTGATCTTGACCTATGATCATTGTTGGATCCTTTTTCAAATCAGGATATTTATGGTCAAAGATCATCATAAGAAACCTTGGGTATAGCATAAATTGTTTCTTCTTCAAACCCTTTAACATTTCAAGCATGTGGTCTAATATCATCCCGGATACATTGAATGGTTTGTTAAGAGTTAACGCAACCATCAATGAACTCAAACTTCTTCGCATCACATCATATCCACCGCTTACACATCCAAAGACATGAATGATAACATGTGCAAAATACTTGAACTGCACACTCAGCTTCCCTTTATGCATTGATCCATCAGTAATCGGACCTTTGTACTTCATCCTCAGAAAACAAGCTTTCTGTTCAGTCCAAGATAATTCTCTGGGATCTTCACTGACTTCAAACTTAATCTGCAGTGCTTCCCTGATGTCTGATTCTGTCAGAAACATCTCCATGCCTTGAATCTTGCTCTTGATTATAGTCTGATTCTCCCAAAAATCATACTTAGCATTCTTGTAGAAATCTTCAACTATATCTTTGTAGATGATTGTTGGTGTAGCTAAGGCATGAACAATTCTGCTTCTTCTTAAAAACTCAACAATCCCAGCAAATTCTGTATTCTTCTCCACATCTCCAAGAAACGCACAGCAATTGTGTGACGGTTCGAATGGCCATCTACTTGAAGCAGATGCTTCAACTTCCTGAACAGGATCTGGTACGACATTTTCCACTTGTGCTTCAATGTTTTCAGGTTGCTCAGCCATCTGTACATCAAAATCAGAAAAATACGTCAAAATATTAAAAACGACAAAAATTGAAAATTTTAAGAATTTAGATTCCACATTCGCCCCTTTTTATCAGGTCGAATGTATATATTTTGGTACGAATGTAAAGATTTGGTACGAATGTAAACATATATAGATTAAATTTTACATTCGCCCAACTTAAAGTTTCATTCGCCCGTTTAACTTCCACATTCGCCCGTTTCGAAGACCGAATGTGAAAACTATCAAGCCCCAAAATTTAAAATTTTGCCATCTTTGTTTTTATCATCTAATTCTGATTGTTTTGTGTCCTACTAAGGCCGATTAACACTCGTGTACAAACAATTGTTCTTAATTTTCCATTTACATCAGTTTTTAACGAAGAATTAGGGTTTTATCATTTCAATCGATCAATGTTGTTAACCTAATTCGTGATACTATCTCCCCCTAAAACTGATGTGGATTGAATGTATAGCAAAAACAAACATTAAAAACCAGCCATTAAACTCAGATTGTAAACCCTAGGTTTAAAGCTAAAAACAACGATTACGAACTGTTTTCTGCTCCATTACCTGTGATTACTCGGGAATGATAAACACAATCAGGAGAAATCAAAGCAACAAGTCTAGGTAACTTAGAAAAATTTTGAGAAAATATGAATGAGAGGTCGAAACTGGTTTGGCTTATATATAAAGGGTCACATTCGTCCGTTATGGTGGTCGAATGTGGATGAATTCCACATTCGCCCCAAATAAATGGCACGAATGTGAAACTTGTTCAACCGAAGGTGGATTTTTGTTTAACAAACCCACATTCGCCCAAACTAAAACGCCCGAATGTGAAGATTTTTCCACATTCGACCCAATTAAGGGGCGAATGTGAAATGGAAAAATCTGAAAATTTTGCCAAATCACGAATTCGAATCCCGTTCAACATTTTTCAATCTGTTAAACTTCAAAAACTCATAATTTCACTTTTTGAATGATACAAAGCCCAGATGGTTTCATCAAATCTCAGAAATTGACCATCAAGTACCGTCGGTTATCTAAAATAAAGCAGAAATGCAAAAAGTTTTGGTTTTTCTGAAATTTTATCAAAACACACCTAAAATCTTTTTGGATTTTGTATCTTTTTGACAATAAAAGTAAAATGCATCAAATTAAATGAAAGCAGGAAACATTTTGTGATATCCGGTAAGAGGATCATATCAGTTTTCTGAGAAATCTGATCACAGCGTTGATCTTTTTGTTTAATATTATCATTAGAAACTGTATGTGACACGGCAATTGTTGATATTGTGGTCCACGTAAGCTCACATGCAGACTATTACGCAATGCTTTAAAATGACACGAGTTAGGTGTATTAGACTAACACATTGTGGTGCCCACACACACGACATACTCCCGTATCAAGTAATTGCACAAAGCTTCGTCGTAACAGGTGATTATGCCAGAGTTATCCGTTAAAGTTACAAAGTATATAGCACAGAGGTGTACAGGTCAGCAAATGAATGCAGCAGAGTAACATGTGCATATACACTAGGTTGAGGCTGATATCAATCACTGATTTGCATCAGTAAGTCAATACGATGTAATAATGATCTTTGATCAATAAAACATAAAGTTCCTCAATTCGGTAACTTTTGGTTTTGGCATTTAAGCTCTTTTAGCAAATATTCTGATGAAACTAGGTCCGTAAATCAATACGACAAAAGTTTAATCAGAATATCCCGGATAACCATAACATAACGACCCGAAACCTCAGATTTTGGCAATCCTATCAAACGAAATTACGGTACTAAGACCATATGCCCATGAGGTGTTCAGCCACGAACGCGTAGTTCGTTATGTTTGTATCACTAATGCACGCAATATTTAGTCTACGAAGCCTATCAGCATATCACACAAAGTCAACACACGCCTCATTATACTATACAAATCTTTAGCCTGTGTTAGATCCCCACTGATGTACTATCATTTCCTCTTTTTATCCAGGAAATCATTTTTGGTTTTTCTAATTTTTAGGTCTTTTTGACTTTTTCAATGTTTTTGGTTTTTCTGATAAAATGACTCCCCCTAAAATAAAGAACATATTTTTGGGTTTTTTAATTTTTCTGAAAAACAATAAAAACTTTAAAGAAAATTTTAAACTAAAAAGCGATAAACCTAGGTGCCGATTAGTCCTGTTTTTCCTTTATGTTGTTGACTTTTAAAAGATATTCAAAGCGGGATCTGTCAAAAGCTTTTGTAAACAAATCTGCACGTTGATAGTCAGTATGGATTTTGACCATATCTATCAATTCTTTAGCGTAACAATCACGGATAAAATGGTATTTGATCCGGATATGTTTTGCTTTAGAATGATTTTCGGTATTTTTAGTTAATGCGATATCGGCTTCGTTGTCACAGTGTATAGGGGTTTTAAGAAACTGCAAACCGTAATCCACCATCTGCTGTTGGACCCAGAGCACTTGCGAACAGCAACTCGAGGCTGCAATGTACTCGGCTTCACAGGTAGAAAGCGCCACGGAAGTCTGTTTCTTACACTGCCAGGTTACTAACCTGCTCCCTAAAAACTGGCAACCAGCTGTAGTAGATTTGCTATCTTTGTCACAGCCGCCCCAATCTGCATCACTAAAAGCAATGAAATCAAAATCATCATCATTAGGGTACCAAAGTCCTCTCGAGGGACAACCCTTTAGATATCTAAGGATACGCTTGACCGCCGTCAGATGACTTTGTTTCGGCTTCGATTGATAGCGGGCACAGAGACACGTTGCAAACATAATATCTGGTCGAGATGCCGTCAAATACATCAGAGATCCGATGATTGCTCTGTATGTAAACGGGTCAGTCAGCTCCCCCTTAGTGTCCACTCCAATCCCGTGATTGGGTTGAATCGGGGTATCCATCGGCTTGGAATCCTCCATCTGGAACCGGCTCAAGACTTCGGATACGTATTTCGTCTGGTGAATGAAGATCCCCGTGGGTCTTTAGTCCACCTGCAAGCCTAGGAAAAACTGCATCTCCCCCATTGCGCTCATCTCGAACTTTTCCTGCATGACAGTTTCAAACTCCCTGCATAAAAGCTCGTTAGTTGAACCAAATATTATATCATCAACGTAAATCTGCACCAGAAGCAAATCATCCCCTGATTTCTTCGTGAATAGGGTGCAGTCGACGAGTCCGCGCTTAAATCCTTTTGTCATGAGGTATGTACTTAGCTCCTCGTACCACTGTCTCGGAGCCTGGTGCAAGCCATATAAAGCTTTGTTTAGCACATAGACCTTATCCCGGTGGATTGGGTCCTCAAAGCCTGGTGGCTGCCCGACATAAACCTCTTCTTTGACTTTCCCGTACAGAAATGCGCTCTTGACGTCCATTTGATACACTTTGAACTTCTTATAGGAAGCAAACGCAAGAAACATCCGAATAGCTTCAATGCGTGCTACAGGAGCATAGATTTCGTTATAATCAATCCCTTCGATTTGATGGAATCCCTGCACGACCAATCTGGCTTTGTTACGAACTATAACCCCACGATCATCCTTCTTGCACTTAAACACCCATTTAGTGCCAATCTTCTTTCTTCCAGGCGGTAAATCAGTGAGCGTCCAAACCCCCAATTTCTGAAATTGTAATAACTCCTCCTGCATTGCCTCAACCCAGGCGTCCTCCAGCAAAGCGTCCTTGTATGTCCTTGGCTCTACCTGCGACACATAACACGCAAACGACCAATCATTTTGACTACCAGATTTTTGTATTTTGGCATATAAAGCTAAAGCACCAAAACTCTCTGGCGAATTAACACTTCGCAGCTGCCCTCTGGTCATCACACTGCTTCCAGGATCACCAATAACTTGCTCCAGCGGGTGAATACGATGAATCCGAGATTCCGGATGTTCAGGTACAGTAACTCCCGTCTGAATAGTCAAGTTCTCTACAGCATCCAGATCATGACCCGTGTTAGATGATGAAGCAACATCTGGAATTGGAGTTGGGTTCACTGGCGGTGCCTCTGGTTCTTCTACATGCTCAAGAATGACTTCTTCAAATTGTTCATCTTCAGATTCTGAAGAGTCTAACGAAGTAGAAGCCTCCTGAAACACTTCTTCCTCTTGTACAGGAACATTGGTATCATTAGAAGCTGGTAGGGGGTTCACGGTGATCGGACGCACCAACGGTGAAGTCGCCGCGTTTTCACACTCGTAAAGTAATCTGATAATAGCTTCTTCAACCAAGCTATCTAGATTGAATGATTCAAAGAAATCTTTGTAATCAAACATCCAATCAGGACCCATCCCTTGCACATTTTGAGTATATCATTGAACTTCCACGTTAGCCCAATCCTCCACCCGACGAGTTCGCTTGTTGTATACCCGTTTGAGCGGGGTTGCATATCCAACAAAGTATCCCTCTTCAGCTTTAGGACTAAACTTCTCGCTTGGATTCAACATTGTGCATGGTGCCCCAAAAGGTTCTAGATACTCTAAGTTCGGCTTTCGTCGGTGTAACAGTTCATAAGATGTTTTACCAAACTTCTTCACTGTAAGAACCCGATTGAGTGTATAATTTGCTGCATAAATCGCCTCGTTCCAGAACATTACTGGAAGATTTGAGTCTGCGAGCATTGTTCTAGCCGCTTTAATTAGAGTCCTATTCTTGCGTTCAGCAACACCGTTCTGTTGTGGGGTGTACCGAGCCGAATATTCATGATGAATTCCTTTGCTTTCACAAAGTTCATCCATCTTGGCATTTTTGAACTCCTTCCCATTATCACTCTGAATTCTCTTTATCTTCAAGTTGTAGAGATTCTCCAATCGAGTGAACAGAACTTTCAAGTTGTTAAAGGTGTCACTTTTATTCCGCAAACACATCACCCATGAAAAACGTGAATAGTCATCAGTGACAACTAAACAGTAAAGCTCTCCAAGATGACTTTTGCGCTTGACCGGTCCGAATAGATCCATGTGCAATCGCTCAAGTGGCATCTCAACAGAGTTAACTTTCTTCACTTTGTGGGACTGTCTGTGTTGCTTCCCCTTCTTACAACTTACACACTTGTCATTTAGATGGAAATGTTTCACGTTTACTCCATCGACAAGCCCATTCTTCACAAGATGATTCATTTTTCTCAGATGAATGTGCCCCATTCTTCGGTGCCACATTATCGATTCCTTCTCGGTCGCCTTGGATAGAAAACATGTTATTTGCCCCTGGGATGTCATCGCCTTGGACATATCAAGAATATAGAGGTTGTTGACGCGAGGTGCCTTCAACATTACCCACTCCTTTGGAATTTTGAAGCCTGGTTTGAGAATATAGCAAGATTTGTCATCAAAATGAACAGTGAATTGTTTATCACAGATTTGACTGACGCTCAACAGATTATAGTCTATCTGCTTCACATATGAAATCCTCTCAAAGCTCACAATCCCATTACTCACGCTCCCCTCCATAGTGATATATCCGCCTTTATTCCCAGCGAAAGCAACATATCCACCATTAATATTCTTCACGTCGAACAGCAACGCAAGATCCCCTGTCATGTGGCCTGAAGCTCCACTATCAACAATCCAAAGACTGCTAATATGGCCAGTTGAAGCTCCCTGCACACATCAAGTAAATCAGTTAGTTCTTTCGGGGGACCCAAGCCTGAGTCTTGGGTCTTGGAATATCATTGTTCAAACAAACATTCTCATCAACACTTTGTTTCGGATCAATCTTTTTAGGATTATTCAAAACATTTTCCTTTTTCTCATTGGATTTTGAAGTTGAGGCACCTGGAGAACCATTTGGTGTCCAAGATTGTTTAGTTCTTTTCAAGATACGAATCTGAGATTTTGGGTTCTCAGTCGGTTTCTGAACATTGTTTGCAAGTGAAACTTTCTTGGTTACCTTATCTGACTTAACAGACTTATGTCCAACATTTGACTTGACAATAGGTTTTGGTGGAACCCTTTGCCTATCATTTGTTGTGTTCACCACTGGTTTTCTCCATGATTGTTCCATAGCAATCCGATTTCTGCGATCATACTGAACTGGACGATTGTTCCTCGTTTGATAAAAATTGTTTTGATTATAAAACTGTTGTTGTTGAGGAACAACTCATCTATGTGGTGGAACATAATGATCAATCGGTTTCCTCATGGAATTCCTCACTTCAACTTCGTGCCTTTTATGCCTTACATACGGGCATTGAGCAAGTAAATGCCCTCTCTCTCCGCATTTAAAGCATGCACGGTATTCTTCAAAAACATTTGGAGCATTTGGTTGAGCAAATGATCGAACAGGATATTGATCATTATACTGTTGATTCCTCAAACTCTCAGGGAGTGGCCCTTTTGAGTAAGCAGGTTCATGAAAACCGTTAGCTCTGTTTTTGGGTCTAATGAACTCTGTGACATGAACCTTTGGTTCTTGAGGAACATCCAAAAACAATTTCTTTAAAATGGCAGGTGGGATTTCATTTGTTCTCTCATGTTTTGGGAACCAAATGGTGCTTTCTTGCCAGATTTTATCAATTTTAGCATAGTTAGCATTTTTGATTGGAAATTCCTCGTCAGAGATGATCTTATCGGATCCTTCCATCCGATAAAACACCTTGACTGGTTTGTCACAAGGTTCATTTTTAACATTTTTCTCAAATTCTTTCTTAACCACATTCTTTTCAGACTTTTTCTCACGATGAGCATTTGCCATCGGATGCACATGCTGAGATGGTGATACTGGTTCATTAGTAATGATGTGATTTTCTTTTGGAATTTCACATGCATTAACATTTTGGTGACAACCAGAATCATCACTCTCAGAGTCTGAATCAACACTCTCAGCAGTAACACCCTCATCATTCAAACCTAAAATCGGCCTCACATCGGAATGTGGATCACTAATACTCGAGGTATTAGATTCATTTTCCGATGATGAGTCTGATTTTACCGAGCTCTCCGGTGTCACTTGATGACAGTTGTGATTTTCAAAAAGCACCGGAGATGGCACAGACTTGTAATTAGTGGTTTGATCATCAATGATGTGGTCTACCACGTAAGCAATGTGCTTATAACTCTCCAACTTCTTGTTTACTTTTTCAGCAAAGCACTTAATGGCGGCCATTTCCAACTTGGTGTTCTCAATTTCATTTATATAGTTATTAATTGCAAGTTGTTTTAATGAAAGAGTATTTTTCAAGTCGGAAATGTCCTTTTTATAACCGTCTAGTACCTTGTTGAAAGCATTCAACTCTTTGCGAGTAGATTGACAGTTGATGATAGCACTATCACGTTGAACGCGAAGTTCTTTGTTCTCCTCTGTCAATCTATCACAAGTACCACAATATTTATCACTAGTAATATCAGTGCTACACTCAGAACTTATAGGTTTTGGAGGATCTGTCATGGCCATCAAAGCAAAATGAGCTTCCTTTCCTGCGAAAAACTTGGAATAATCAATCCTGGTGAAAGCATCATCAGCAATGCACGACTTCCTCGTCGTCAGAAAATCAGCTTCTGCTAGCAACTGGTCAATATCATCATCCAGGGATGTAACACTTGCTTCTGTATCTGATTCACTGTCTGAATCTGAGTAAACTGATTCACATTCCTCAGGAACATCAGAAACAGTGTCAATCACCACTCCAGGATTTGCTTCCTCAGCCTTAACCTCAACAGGTTCAGTCTCCTCTTCCACTTCTACCATAGATTCATCAACTTCAACCTCAGTTTCTTCCTTCTTATCAACTATCACCGACTCCTCAATATCAACCTGTCGGGCAACACAAGCCACATTTCCACCAGTTGTAATTTCCTCAACCCCAATTTGCATACCAGACCAGTCAAACCGTTCATCCTGTTGAATCACCAATGCTTGATTCTGATTGGTGTTCTGTTGGGTTTCATTTGGTGTAGTAATCGGTATGACTGTTCGGTTAGTGTTGTTTGGTGATTGGTTTTGAGTCTGGTTTGGTGTGTTTGGTTGTCTGTTCTGGTTGTTGTTAGAGTTGTTTTGTCGGTTTTGGTAGTTATTTTGGTTTTGATAGTTATTGTTACTTTGGTAAGAAACTTGGTTTTGGTTTTGTTGTTGACGGTTCTGGTAGCTTGCATTGAAAGGGTTTCTGTTACCTTGTTTTGGTGGCTGGGTGCATTCCCGTTTGAAGTGACCTTTCCCTCCACAGTTAAAACAAGTAACCTTCTCCTTGTTGAACCCGTAGGTTGTGTTAGGAGAAGTTCCCAAATCAGTCCTTCCTGTCTTCTCAATAAACTCCGTTGCCCTTCTCATAATACTCGCAAAAGCCCACTGGATATCAATTAATTCCATCTCTTCCTTATCAATCTGTGCATAGTCTTCATTGGTCAAGTTATTGTTCCCAATTTGACTTGCAACCAACCCATTATAAGATGAAACCCTTGCCGAGACTAGTGCAATATGTTGCTGAGCAACTTCAACAGTTACATTGCCCAAGTTAGAAGTTTCTAACACCACTGGCTGCTGACTGGATTGAGTCATTGGATTTATGTATTGTGTTTGTTGAGGTGGTTGTTGTGATTGGCTAGCAGTATAGAATGCTGCTTGCTGCATTGGAGAGAACGGTGAAATGTAGGAATTGTTGTATTGTTGTTGTGGTGGTGGTGTGTATGATGGTTGTGAGTAGGATGAGGTTTGTGCAATGTAGTTGATGGTTGGTTTTGGTGGTTCCATGACATGAGAAATACATGCAACATGTGGTGCCACTACTCCCCCTGAACTCGAGTTTCCAACTGGTGCTGAAGTGCCTCCAAAATATAAACTTGGATTCTGAGGAATCTGTGATCTTTTAGCTTTCCTCTTTTCTTCAAGCTCTTTGTTCTCCAGCTTCTGCACAAACTCGTTGATAGTCCAGAATTTGTAAGCATCCTTCTCCTTGAGAACTTCCACATGCTGATCCCAGTATGGTGGTAGAGCATCTGCAAACTTGTCCACCAAATCTGTCATAGGAATCTGTATACCATAACTAGACAACTCAGTTAGTAAATGACAATATCTAGGAGTTAATTCTTTTAGAGTTTCATTTCCAACATAAGTAAAATTCTCAAACTCCTTTCGTAACTCTTCCATCCTCAACCTTCTAGTCTTTTCATTCCCATCATGCCTATTCTTAAGCACATCCCACAGTTGCTTAGACGTAGTGCAAGTCCCAAACTGATGTAGTAAGTCGTTTGTAATCGCCTGAGTCAACTGGGAATAAGCTTTCTTCTCCACAGCAAACTTCTTTTTCTCCTTCTCTGACATACTCTCCAATGGTACTGGTTCACCGGTGTTCTCCAAAACCGGTGCAGTGTAACCTCTAGCAATCATCCTCCATGCTTCTGCACCTTCCACTCCCATGCCTTCCAAGTGGATCTTAAACTTTTTCTGCCACTGATTATATTCTTGCATCTCCATGAGCTTAGGTGGCCGATTCCCGCTACCTGAAGATAAGTCATTTATTAGTGTGGAAATAGCATTGGTAGTTTGAGTATTTACCACTGCTGCTGCTACTCCCCAGTAGTCAGGTTGTGGTGCTGGAGGTGCAACACTTTGAGGCATCGAGCTAGTCATCGCTATGTAATTGATCGGTTGCGAAGACTGTGTGCTCGTCTTTTGTGCTGCCACTGTCCATGGGTCCATCACTTGCTGTTGTGGTTGTGTCGTTGCTGGTCTCGGGATAGTCGGAAAATTCCACATGATGTTCACGAACTTCGAAAAATTCAACACTTAGGAAATTTTCCAAAACTCAGTCCTAGGTTCGCCCAAATATCCTACTTTCGTCCAGAAACAGTCCACGTTCGTCCAAACAGTAACACACGAAGGTAGAAAATGAACAGAATGTAGAATATCAAAATCTAATTTCCACTTTCGTCCAAACTCACTCAGGTTCGACCAGTTTAATTCCACATTCGCCCGCCCGATCAATCGAATGTGGAAATGTAAGCCCGAAAGTGAAAATTTCAAACACAAATTTCCAGGTTCGCCCAGAATAAAGCTAGATTCGACCAGAAAATACACACTTTCGCCCACTGTAAGTCAGGTTCGCCCACTAGACTGCACTTTCGACCATTTTGAGTTTGAAAAACGGTTACACTTTGAAAAACGGTTATTTTGATCTCTGAAAAACATGATCTTTATCAGGTTTTGATTCGGAATTGATTTGGAACAACTTTAATTCTTGGAAAACTTGATTTTATCCACAAATTCAACTCTAAATCAATAAAAAACACTCAAAAACTATTTTCAATCAAAAACAGATGTATTTTGACCAAAATTATGTCCAAATCAGCTCTGAGTTTATCAAATTTGTTGTTGTATGATCCGTATGGCTCTGATACCACTTTGTAATTGAAAGAATTTAGCTAAAACAGGAAGATATGATCAGACAAGTCACAAAACCAGGTGCGGAAACCCTAGTTATGAACAAACTGATAAAACTCGGATCAAAACACAGAAAACATCATTTCAAAGGCTTTTTCATAGATTAACTTTAATAAAAACGTATTACAATCAATCACCTAGTCAATCTATTGAACACACACACTATCACAAATTAACCTTGAACCTGACCACAATACACACACGAACTAAAACTCTCTCTAACTTGAAAACACACAAAAACTATATATAAGGTCTGCACATTCGCCCAGTTGTATGGTGCGAATGTGGAACTTTTCCACATTCGCCCACAACATGGTACGAATGTGTATCTTCTGTAGTCAGTCTTCTACCTTCGCCCCAAAACTTCTTCCTTCGTCCACCAAGTCCACCTTCGGCCCATCAGCAAAACATTCTAACATATGTTAATTATCTAATCCAATCACTAGTCGCACTTCGTGCATCTACACAAGCCATTTGGGATACGTACTTGATTACACACCACAGATAAATACGGTTTTGTCTGTAAATTGAATTTGTCTAAAGAAAATTCGGAGTTGTGTTTGTGATTGTGGTTAGGTTTCTTCGACTACTTGTTGCAATGATGGCCGATCATCAGTTGAGCAAGATACCAAACCAAGCACCTGTTGCCTCAAGCTTGCAGAAGATCAGTGTTGGGAATCCTCTTCCTACATCTTCAAGACCACTCCGGCTACCGAGAGTTGAAAAACTTTGTTCTTGATTGTCAAAGATGATGCATGCAAAAAGGGGGAGATTGTGAGATAAGAATACTCAAGGAACAAAGGGACAAGAACACCTTCAGCAAAGGAAATTTGGAAAGCATCAGTCTAGGGGGAGTATTGTTGGGTACTGAATTTGAGACTGAAGCTTTGCCAGATTAGTTGATCACAGTATGTAGAGATTGACGGTTGTGAAGATGATACAAGAGTTTGATAACATTAGACTAAGGGGGAGATTGTTGGGTCTAGATTGGTAGTCTAATGTTATCAACAAAGTCAAAGTCAACAAGTCAACGTTCGGTCAACGAAAGTCAAAGTCGAACGAGTCGCAGTCAATACGTAAGGCGAGTCGAGAAATCCGGATAATAGATCGATGAATGAAGCTCATGTTATGATCAAGAAAGGCGCCATGGATAATAAATATATTTTGTTTAGACAAAATATATTTATTACTTTAAAAAAATGGTTTTCTTGTTTAGTGAGTGTTTTTGTATTTTGTTAACCTTAGGGACTTAAAGTGTAATTAGCCTAAGCATGTTTGGGCTATAAATAGATAGAGATTAGGGTTTTATGAGGAACACACATTCTAGTAATTTGGGGGCTTTGATTGTTTTTATCTTATGCAAATTATTAGTGGGTTTTATTGAATATTTTTGTGTGTGTTCATCTTTATATCTTCAACATAATCAGATTTAAGCTCGAAATCGATCTGACAGTTGAGTCGATTTAAAAATCGCACGTTTTCTGCTAAAAATAGAAAGTGGTGTGAAAATCGGCCCGTACTTCAGCAAACTAAAATGCTATTTTTTTTTTTGCCAAAACGTGGTGTTACTAGGCCAAATAAACTGAGTCTGGAAGCTGCAGAAAAGCGTAATTACTCACCAAATTGACGGGTGAATCGATTTAAAAATCGCTCGTTTTCTGCTAAAAATAGAAAGTGGTGGGAAAATGGGTCCGTACTTCCGAAAACTCAAATGCAATTTTTTTGCCAAAACGTTTTCCTAGGCCAAATAAACTAAGTCTGGAAGCTGCAGAATAGCATAATTACTCACCAAATTGACGAGTGAATCGATTTAAAAATCGCTCGTTTTCTGCAAAAAATAGAAAGTGGTGTGAAAATGGGTCCGTACTTCCGAAAACTAGAGTGCTATTTTTTTTTGCCAAAACGTTTTCCTAGGCCAAATAAACTGAGTCTGGAAGCTGCAGAATAGTGTAATTACTCACCAAATTGACGAGTGAATCGATATAAAAATCGCTCGTTTTCTGCTAAAAATAAAAAGTGGTGAGAAAATGGGCCCGTACTTCGGAAAACTAAAATGCTATTTTTTTTTGCCAAAACGTGTTCCTAGGCCAAGTAAACTAAGTCTAGAAGCTGCAGAATAGCGTAATTACACACCAAATTGACGGGTGAATCGATTTAAAAAGCGCTCGTTTTCTGCTAAAAATAGAAAGTGGTGTGAAAATGGGTCTGTACTGCCGAAAACCAAAATGCGATATTTTTTGCCAAAACGTGTTCCTAGGCCATAAAAACTTAGTTTGGAAGCTGCAGAATAGCGTAATTACTCACCAAATTGACGGGTGAATCGATTTAAAAATCGCTCGTTTTCTGCTAAAAATAGAAAGTGGTGAGAAAATGGGCCCGTACTTCCGAAAACTAAAATGCTATTTTTTTGCCAAAACGTGTTCCTAGGCCAAATAATCTGAGTCTGGAAGCTGCAGAATAGCGTAATTACTCACCAAATTGACGGGTGAATCAATTTAAAAATCGCTCGTTACCAGCTAAAAATAGAAAGTGGTGTGAAAATGGGCCCGTACTTCCGAAAACTAAAGTGCTATTTTTTTTTGCCAAAACTGTTCCCAGGCCAAATAAACTGAGTCTGGAAGCTGCAGAATAGCGTAATTACTCACCAAATTGACGAGTGAATCGATTTAAAAATCGCTCGTTTTCTGCTAAAAATAGAAAGTGGTGTGAAAATGGGCCCGTACTTCCGAAAACTAAAGTGCTATTTTTTTTTTTGCCAAAACTGTTCCCAGGCCAAATAAACTGAGTCTGGAAGCTGCAGAATAGCGTAATTACTCACCAAATTGACGAGTGAATCGATTTAAAAATCGCTCGTTTTCTGCTAAAAATAGAAAGTGGTGTGAAAATGGGCCCGTACTTCCGAAAACTAAAGTGCTATTTTTTTTTGCCAAAATGATTTCCTAGGCCAAAACGTGGTGTTACTAGGCCAAATAAACTGAGTCTGGAAGCTGCAGAATAGCGTAATTACTCACCAAATTGACGGGTGAATCGATTTAAAAATAGCTCGTTTTCTGCTAAAAATAGAAAGTGGTGGGAAAATGGGTCCGTACTTCCGAAAACTCAAATGCAATTTTTTTGCCAAAACGTTTTCCTAGGCCCAATAAACCGAGTCTGGAAGCTGCAGAATAGCATAATTACTCACCAAATTGACGAGTGAATCGATTTAAAAATCGCTCGTTTTCTGCTAAAAATAGAAAGTGGTGTGAAAATGAGTCCGTACTTCCGAAAACTAAAGTGCTATTTTTTTTTGCCAAAACGTTTTCCTAGGCCAAATAAACTGAGTCTGGAAGCTGCAGAATAGTGTAATTACTCACCAAATTGACGAGTGAATCGATATAAAAATCGCTCGTTTTCTGCTATAAATAAAAAGTGGTGAGAAAATGGGCCCGTTCTTCCGAAAACTAAAATGCTATTTTTTTTTTTGCCAAAACGTGTTCCTAGGCCAAATAAACTGAGTCTGGAAGCTGCAGAATAGCGTAATTACTCACCAAATTGATGGGTGAATCGACTTAAAAATCGCTCGTTTTCTGCTAAAAATAGAAAGTGGTGTGAAAATGGGTCCGTACTTTTGAAAACTAAAGTGCTATTTTTTTTTTGCCAAAACGTTTTCCTAGGCCAAATAGACTGAGTCTGGAAGCTGCAGAATAGTGTAATTACTCACCAAATTGAGGAGTGAATCGATATAAAAATCGCTCGTTTTCTGCTAAAAATAAAAATTGGTGAGAAAATGGGCCCGTACTTCCGAAAACTAAAATGCTATTTTTTTTTTGCCAAAACGTGTTCCTAGGCCAAATAAACTGAGTCTGGAAGCTGCAGAATAGCGTAATTACTCACCAAATTGACGAGTGAATCGATTTAAAAATCACTCGTTTTCTGCTAAAAATAGAAAGTGGTGTGAAAATGGGCCCGTACTTCCGAAAACTAAAGTGCTATTTTTTTTTATCAAAACGTTTTCCTTGGCCAAATAAACTGAGTCTGGAAGCTGCAGAATAGCGTAATTAATCACCAAATTTATGAGTGAATCGATTTAAAAAACACTCGTTTTCTGCTAAAAATAAAAAGTGGTGAGAAAATGGGCCCGTACTGCCGAAAATCAAAATGCGATTTTTTTTGCCAAAACGTGTTCCTAGGCCATAAAAACTTAGTTTGGAAGCTGCAGAATAGCGTAATTACTCACCAAATTGACGGGTGAATCGATTTAAAAATAGCTCGTTTTCTGCTAAAAATAGAAAGTGGTGTGAAAATAGGCCCGTACTTCCGAAAACTAAAATTCTATATTTTTTGCCAAAACGTGTTTCCTAGGCCAAATAAACTGAGTCTGGAAGCTGCAGAATAGCGTAATTACTCACCAAATTGACGGGTGAATCGATTTAAAAATAGCTCGTTTTCTGCTAAAAATAGAAAGTGGTGTGAAAATAGGCCCGTACTTCCGAAAACTAAAATTCTATATTTTTTGCCAAAACGTGTTTCCTAGGCCAAATAAACTGAGTCTGGAAGCTATAGAATAGCGTAATTACTCACCAAATTGACGGTTGAGTCGATTTAAAAATAGCTCGTTTTCTGCTAAAAATAAAAAGTGGTGAGAAAATGGGCCCGTTCTTCCGAAAACTAAAATGCTATTTTTTTTGCCAAAACGTGTTCCTAGGCCAAATAAACTGAGTCTTGAAGCAGCAGAATAGCGTAATTACTCACCAAATTGACGGGTGAATCGATTTAAAAAGCGCGCCTTTTCTGCTAAAAATAGAAAGTGGTGTGAAAATGGGTCCGTACTGCCGAAAACCAAAATGCGATATTTTTTTTGCCAAAACGTGTTCCTAGGCCATAAAAACTTAGTATGGAAACTGCAGAATAGCGTAATTACTCACCAAATTGACGGGTGAATCAATTTAAAAATCGCTCGTTACCAGCTAAAAATAGAAAGTGGCGTGAAAATGGGCCCGTACTTCCGAAAACTAAAGTGCTATTTTTTTTTGCCAAAACTGTTCCTAGGCCAAATAAACTGAGTTTGGAAGCTGCAGAATAGGGTAATTACTCACCAAATTGACGGGTGAATCAATTTAAAAATCGCTCGTTTTCTGCTAAAAATAGAAAGTGGTGGGAAAATGGGTCCGTACTTCCGAAAACTCAAATGCAATTTTTTTGGCAAAACGTTTTCCTAGGCCAAATAAACTGAGTCTGGAAGCTGCAGAATAGCATAATTACTCACCAAATTGACGAGTGAATCGATTTAAAAATCGCTCGTTTTCTGCAAAAAACAGAAAGTGGTGTGAAAATGAGTCCGTACTTCCGAAAACTAAAGTGCTATTTTTTTTTTTGCCAAAACGTTTTTCCTAGGCCAAATAAACTGAGTCTGGAAGCTGCAGAATAGTGTAATTACTCACAAATTGACGAGTGAATCGATATAAAAATCGCTCGTTTTCTGCTAAAAATAAAAAGTGGTGAGAAAATGGGCCCGTACTTCGGAAAACTAAAATGCTATTTTTTTTTTTTTGCCAAACGTGTTCCTAGGCGAAGTAAACTAAGTCTGGAAGCTGCAGAATAGCGTAATTACACACCAAATTGACGGGTGAATCGATTTAAAAAGCGCTCGTTTTCTGCTAAAAATAGAAAGTGGTGTGAAAATGGGTCCGTACTGCCGAAAACCAAAATGCGATATTTTTTGCCAAAACGTTGTTCCTAGGCCATAAAAACTTAGTTTGGAAGCTGCAGAATAGCGTAATTACTCACCAAATTGACGGGTGAATCGATTAAAAATCGCTCGTTTTCTGCTAAAAATAGAAAGTGGTGAGAAAATGGGCCCGTACTTCCGAAAACTAAAATGCTATTTTTTTTGCCAAAACGTGTTCCTAGGCCAAATAATCTGAGTCTGGAAGCTGCAGAATAGCGTAATTACTCACCAAATTGACGGGTGAATCAATTTAAAAATCGCTCGTTACCAGCTAAAAATAGAAAGTGGTGTGAAAATGGGCCCGTACTTCCGAAAACTAAAGTGCTATTTTTTTTTGCCAAAACTGTTCCCAGGCCAAATAAACTGAGTCTGGAAGCTGCAGAATAGCGTAATTACTCACCAAATTGACGAGTGAATCGATTTAAAAATCGCTCGTTTTCTGCTAAAAATAGAAAGTGGTGTGAAAATGGGCCCGTACTTCCGAAAACTAAAGTGCTATTTTTTTTTTGCCAAAATGATTTCCTAGGCCAAAACGTGGTGTTACTAGGCCAAATAAACTGAGTCTGGAAGCTGCAAAATAGCGTAATTACTCACCAAATTGACGGGTGAATCGATTTAAAAATACCTCGTTTTCTGCTAAAAATAGAAAGTGGTGGGAAAATGGGTCCGTACTTCCGAAAACTCAAATGCAATTTTTTTGCCAAAACGTTTTCCTAGGCCCAATAAACCGAGTCTGGAAGCTGCAGAATAGCATAATTACTAACCAAATTGACGAGTGAATCGATTTAAAAAATCGCTCGTTTTCTGCTAAAAATAGAAAGTGGTGTGAAAATGAGTCCGTACTTCCGAAAACTAAAGTGCTATTTTTTTTTGCCAAAACGTTTTCCTAGGCCAAATAAACTGAGTCTGGAAGCTGCAGAATAGTGTAATTACTCACCAAATTGACGAGTGAATCGATATAAAAATCGCTCGTTTTCTGCTAAAAATAAAAAGTGGTGAGAAAATGGGTCCGTTCTTCCGAAAACTAAAATGCTATTTTTTTTTTGCCAAAACGTGTTCCTAGGCCAAATAAACTGAGTCTGGAAGCTGCAGAATAGCGTAATTACTCACCAAATTGACGGGTGTGAATCGACTTAAAAATCGCTCGTTTTCTGCTAAAAATAGAAAGTGGTGTGAAAATGGGTCCGTACTTTTGAAAACTAAGTGCTATTTTTTTTTTTGCCAAAACGTTTTCCTAGGCCAAATAGACTGAGTCTGGAAGCTGCAGAATAGTGTAATTACTCACCAAATTGAGGAGTGAATCGATATAAAAATCGCTCGTTTTCTGCTAAAAATAAAAATTGGTGAGAAAATGGGCCCGTACTTCCGAAAACTAAAATGCTATTTTTTTTTTGCCAAAACGTGTTCCTAGGCCAAATAAACTGAGTCTGGAAGCTGCAGAATAGCGTAATTACTCACCAAATTGACGAGTGAATCGATTTAAAAATCACTCGTTTTCTGCTAAAAATAGAAAGTGGTGTGAAAATGGGCCCGTACTTCGAACACTAAAGTGCTATTTTTTTTTTGCCAAAACGTTTTCCTAGGCCAAATAAACTGAGTCTGGAAGCTGCAGAATAGCGTAATTAATCACCAAATTTATGAGTGAATCGATTTAAAAAACACTCGTTTTCTGCTAAAAATAAAAAGTGGTGAGAAAATGGGCCCGTACTGCCGAAAATCAAAATGCGATTTTTTTTGCCAAAACGTGTTCCTAGGCCCATAAAAACTTAGTTTGGAAGCTGCAGAATAGCGTAATTACTCACCAAATTGACGGGTGAATCGATTTAAAAATAGCTCGTTTTCTGCTAAAAATAGAAAGTGGTGTGAAAATAGGCCCGTACTTCCGAAAACTAAAATTCTATATTTTTTTGCCAAAACGTGTTTCCTAGGCCAAATAAACTGAGTCTGGAAGCTGCAGAATAGCGTAATTACTCACCAAATTGACGGGTGTGAATCAATTTAAAAATCGCTCGTTACCAGCTAAAAATAGAAAGTGGTGTGAAAATGGGCCCGTACTTCCGAAAACTAAAGTGCTATTTTTTTTTTGCCAAAACTGTTCCCAGGCCAAATAAACTGAGTCTGGAAGCTGCAGAATAGCGTAATTACTCACCAAATTGACGAGTGAATCGATTAAAAATCGCTCGTTTTCTGCTAAAAATAGAAAGTGGTGTGAAAATGGGCCCGTACTTCCGAAAACTAAAGTGCTATTTTTTTTTGCCAAAATGATTTCCTAGGCCAAAACGTGGTGTTACTAGGCCAAATAAACTGAGTCTGGAAGCTGCAGAATAGCGTAATTACTCACCAAATTGACGGGTGAATCGATTTAAAAATACCTCGTTTTCTGCTAAAAATAGAAAGTGGTGGGAAAATGGGTCCGTACTTCCGAAAACTCAAATGCAATTTTTTTGCCAAAACGTTTTCCTAGGCCCAATAAACCGAGTCTGGAAGCTGCAGAATAGCATAATTACTAACCAAATTGACGAGTGAATCGATTTAAAAATCGCTCGTTTTCTGCTAAAAATAGAAAGTGGTGTGAAAATGAGTCCGTACTTCCGAAAACTAAAGTGCTATTTTTTTTTGCCAAAACGTTTTCCTAGGCCAAATAAACTGAGTCTGGAAGCTGCAGAATAGTGTAATTACTCACCAAATTGACGAGTGAATCGATATAAAAATCGCTCGTTTTCTGCTAAAAATAAAAAGTGGTGAGAAAAATGGTCCGTTCTTCCGAAAACTAAAATGCTATTTTTTTTTTTTTTGCCAAAACGTGTTCCTAGGCCAAATAAACTGAGTCTGGAAGTTGCAGAATAGCGTAATTACTCACCAAATTGACGGGTGAATCGACTTAAAAATCGCTCGTTTTCTGCTAAAAATAGAAAGTGGTGTGGAAAATGGGTCCGTACTTTTGAAAACTAAAGTGCTATTTTTTTTTTTGCCAAAACGTTTTCCTAGGCCAAATAGACTGAGTCTGGAAGCTGCAGAATAGTGTAATTACTCACCAAATTGAGGAGTGAATCGATATAAAAATCGCTCGTTTTCTGCTAAAAATAAAAATTGGTGAGAAAATGGGCCCGTACTTCCGAAAACTAAAATGCTATTTTTTTTTTGCCAAAAACGTGTTTCCTAGGCCAAATAAACTGAGTCTGGAAGCTGCAGAATAGCGTAATTACTCACCAAATTGACGAGTGAATCAATTTAAAAATCACTCGTTTTCTGCTAAAAATAGAAAGTGGTGTGAAAATGGGCCCGTACTTCCGAACACTAAAGTGCTATTTTTTTTTGCCAAAACGTTTTCCTAGGCCAAATAAACTGAGTCTGGAAGCTGCAGAATAGCGTAATTAATCACCAAATTTATGAGTGAATCGATTTAAAAAACACTCGTTTTCTGCTAAAAATAAAAAGTGGTGAGAAAATGGGCCCGTACTGCCGAAAATCAAAATGCGATTTTTTTTGCCAAAACGGTGTTCCTAGGCCATAAAAACTTAGTTTGGAAGCTGCAGAATAGCGTAATTACTCACCAAATTGACGGGTGAATCGATTTAAAAATAGCTCGTTTTCTGCTAAAAATAGAAAGTGGTGTGAAAATAGGCCCGTACTTCCGAAAACTAAAATTCTATATTTTTTGCCAAAACGTGTTTTCCTAGGCCAAATAAACTGAGTCTGGAAGCTGCAGAATAGCGTAATTACTCACCAAATTGACGGGTGAATCGATTTAAAAATAGCTCGTTTTCTGCTAAAAATAGAAAGTGGTGTGAAAATAGGCCCGTACTTCCGAAAACTAAAATTCTATATTTTTTGCCAAAACGTGTTTCCTAGGCCAAATAAACTGAGTCTGGAAGCTATAGAATAGCGTAATTACTCACCAAATTGACGGTTGAGTCGATTTAAAAATAGCTCGTTTTCTGCTAAAAATAAAAAGTGGTGAGAAAATGGGCCCGTTCTTCCGAAAACTAAAATGCTATTTTTTTTGCCAAAACGTGTTCCTAGGCCAAATAAACTGAGTCTTGAAGCAGCAGAATAGCGTAATTACTCACCAAATTTGACGGGTGAATCGATTTAAAAAGCGCGCCTTTTCTGCTAAAAATAGAAAGTGGTGTGAAAATGGGTCCGTACTGCCGAAAACCAAAATGCGATATTTTTTTTGCCAAAACGTGTTCCTAGGCCATAAAAACTTAGTATGGAAACTGCAGAATAGCGTAATTACTCACCAAATTGACGGGTGAATCAATTTAAAAATCGCTCGTTACCAGCTAAAAATAGAAAGTGGCGTGAAAATGGGCCCGTACTTCCGAAAACTAAAGTGCTATTTTTTTTTGCCAAAACTGTTCCTAGGCCAAATAAACTGAGTTTGGAAGCTGCAGAATAGGGTAATTACTCACCAAATTGACGGGTGAATCAATTTAAAAATCGCTCGTTTTCTGCTAAAAATAGAAAGTGGTGGGAAAATGGGTCCGTACTTCCGAACACTCAAATGCAATTTTTTTGGCAAAACGTTTTCCTAGGCCAAATAAACTGAGTCTGGAAGCTGCAGAATAGCATAATTACTCACCAAATTGACGAGTGAATCGATTTAAAAATCGCTCGTTTTCTGCAAAAAACAGAAAGTGGTGTGAAAATGAGTCCGTACTTCCGAAAACTAAAGTGCTATTTTTTTTTTGCCAAA
>JAQQBG010000623.1:0-32073 GCA_032199755.1 Ambrosia artemisiifolia
AATCACTGCGGCGGTTCGAGCCAAGTGGTGGGTGGATCAAAGCTCTATTAGAAGAAGCCGAGAACGAAAGAATGCACCTAATGACTTTTATGGAGGTTGCGAAGCCAAAATGGTACGAACGAGCCCTTGTTTTCGCGGTCCAAGGCATCTTCTTTAATGCATACTTTGTTGCATACCTTGCTTCACCTAAACTAGCTCACCGGATCACCGGGTACCTTGAGGAAGAAGCAATCCACTCATACACCGAGTTCTTAAAAGAGCTTGATGCTGGTAACATAGAAAATGTGAAGGCGCCTGCGATTGCTATTGACTATTGGCGTCTTCCTGCTAATTCAACGCTTCGCGATGTTGTGATGGTTGTGAGAGCGGACGAGGCTCATCACCGCGACGTCAATCACTTCGCTTCGGTAATTGTTACATTTTTTTTTCTTTTTTGATGATGTTGAATGGAAGTAATTGGTGACATTTTGGATGGAATATATATGTTGCAGGACATACATTATCAAGGACTTGAACTCAAAGATTCACCAGCTCCAATTGGATATCACTAAAGTATATGTTCTAGGATATATGGTTTGAATCAAAGGATTGAGTTTGCAACTGTTACAACATAGCTTGTGTTATTTGGCATGTGTGCTCCCTAATTTAATAGATAAAGTAACATACCTGTAAAATATATAAAAAATATGTTAAGTGTTAACAAATGCTTTATATTCATTTTCTAATTATATTGTTCATGTTTACGTAATATTTCTACATAAATAAATGAACGAACATAATACCGCATATTCATGAACATAAAGGAATGAACCTAAAGTTGTCCGTGTTCGTTCATTAAATTAAATGAGTATAAACAAGCATCGGTTCGTTTATAGTTGTATGGTTTGTATGATAAAACTGACCACTTTGATTTGCGTTTGATGATGGTTAGTGTTTCCACAATGGCAACCTGAAGTTTGTGCAAACTTTACAAAGTAGTTAACTAGCCCTACTAAAGTCAAGTATCGTTTGATTAGAATCGCGATAACGTAATGAAGGTGTTTTTAATTAGAATCCTGATGTAAGACGAGTTTAAAGAGAATGAAAATGAAGTGTGTGGTTTTGGATGGTGTTAATTGGCAGGGTTTTACCTTTAGAAATAGGGTTCACTTTTTATCTATCTATACAGGGTTAGGATCAAATATACAAGACATTTTTTCTAGGAAGGGTGAGAAGGATTGTGATCCATTGATTATATATTTGAAGGGTTGAGATTAGTTTGTTTGAAAAAAATAAATAATAAATTAGAGTAAGGGCATAAAAGGAAAACCACATTTGTTAACTTTCTCTCTCCACATGCAATACACATGTCAATTCCCCCCATCATTTTAAAACGTCTATAACTTTTTCATACGATATTTTTTTTCAAAAAAATTTCACCATATTAACGAGCGCTTTTTTACCTTTAATATGAGTACCACATTGCTACACTAAAATTGAAAAAAAAATTCGTGTTAAATGAGTTTTCTTCTCCGTTGTGTCCAGTGGCGGATCTAGAAATTAATTTCAGTAGTAACGTTTTTCATTTTTTTTTCATTTTAGTAGTAACGTTTTCCAAATTTCATAAAAAAAACAAATTTTCCACTAATTTTCCACTACGCGCGTGAATCTGAGGGGTTGCGGGCGCGGCGCCTAGCTTAATGCTAGGTCCGCCCCTGGTTGTGTCTTCTGCTCGTTCATTGTGTTATATTATGCACGTGTGCTTTATAAATATGTTATTTATGTTTTTTTAGTCTACACATGATTTAACTTTGTCCATTATGTTTTTAGTATGCTTTTCATTGTGTTTTACGCAAATGAGTTTTGTATTTATGTGTACATTGTGTTTTATTATGTTGTTTATTGTGTTTAAGTCTATTTTTCATTGTGTTTTACTCTTCTACTCATTGTGTCTTTAGTATGTCGTCCATTGTGTTTTATTAGACTGTTCATTGTGTTTTATACCCTATTGTTCATTGCATATTTAATTGGTACTCATTGTGTTTTACGTTATCTCAATTGTGTCTTACGCAACTGGGTTTTCAACTTTTTTTTTCCAAAAGTATTCATTGTGTTTTAGTCTTCTATTCATTGTGTCCTTATTATGTCATCCATTGTGTTTTACACAACTGAGTTTTTGACCTTTTTTTGAAAAGTATTCATTGTGTTTTAGTCTTCTATTCATTGTGTCTTTAGTATGTCATCCATTGTGTCTTACGCAACTGGGTTTTCAACTTTTTTTTTCAAAAGTATTCATTGTGTTTTAGTTTTTTATTCATTGTGTCTTTAGTATGTCGTCCATTGTGTTTTATTAGATTGTTGATTATGTTTTATACCCTATATTTAATTTGTATTCATTGTGTTTTACACTCCATTGTGTCTTACGCAAGTGGGTTTTTGACTTTTTTTTCGAAAGTATAACAATATGGTACTCATATTAAAGATAAAAAGACGCTCGATTTTATGGTATAATTTTTTTAAAAAAACGATGACGTATAAAAAAGTTATGGACATTTAAAAATGAAGGTGGAAATGACATGTGACTTGCATGTGCATATTTTTTGACCAAATTACCCCTCCCACTTGTTTAATTCTTTGACACGTGTCATTTTCTAGTGGCTTCTCACCCTTCTCATTTTTTGTAGACTTTGTAGAATAACCCAACCCAATAAACCAAAGCCATTTTAATGACATGACACTCAAAGAGGCATTCTCCTCATTGATTGAGTGTGCCATGTGTCATCCCATGTGGCATTGAGATATTTTAGGAAAAAAAATTTTAAAAATAAAATTGGATTTTCTCTCTTATGTTTCCTCCCATAATTTTTAAACGTTAATATCTTTTATATACGAGATTTTTTAAAGAAAAAAATTACACCAAATTAACGAGCGTTTTATTATCTTTCCAACGAGTACCATAGTGCTATATAAAAAACAGAGAAACAAAACGGCTATTTTTTGTGGGTTTTTGTTCATACAGAAAAAAAAACACGAAGTGTTCAGGTAAATCATTAATCATGTATAGGCAAGTCACTAATTATGTTTAAATCAGTAAATATGAATTCTATTTTCAACATGCGTTAGCATTAGAGTTATACATTGTTTTAGGTTAGATATTAATATTCGAGTTATACATTGTTTAAGGTTAGGTGTTAACATTGGAGATACATTTTTAATTGTTTTAGGTTAGGTGCTACCCGAAGCTTTTCTTGCATGTAACTCTAAAGCGAATCATTCTACTTCATATGTATAATTAATATGTCATATTAGATTTCTCAACCCCGGGACGTTCCCGGGGTATAATCTAGTTAAAATAATAATAAAAATAAATATAATAACGATACTCTCGTTATTCGTAGGAATTATAATAGTACGATACCGATTACAAAACTAAATGTAAATGAAAATAAATACATGTACTGAATCTTGATCCAAGTCGATTGCTTTAGTAAACTTTAACCGAACCATCTTGTGTAGCGTTCCACTGCAAGAAAAAAACAAAATTTTTCCTTGACGGTTTTGGTTGAGGATCGTGTTTGACACGGGGCCCTTAAAACAGAACAGTGATGTACTGCCGGAGATGGCTCTCACACTCGAGATAGCACCGGATTATTTGATGTTTCAGAATATGTAAGAAAAAGAAAGTTAATAATTTAGAGAGTGCTCTCTAAATCTTCTTTGGAACTGTTGGCATCTTGTGTGTGTGTATTTTCACTGCCCTAGAATGAACCATCTTGTTCATCTTATATACACTCACAAAATGATGACCCATTAATCTTATTTAGTATCATAATAAATAAGATAATAAATCAGCATTAATTTCGGATTTAAGTGGTTTGACTAAAACAGTTTAGACACGACTTGAAACATTCCGTTTGACTTGGTCAACGAATAGTTCTAGTGTTGTGCGCGCCACAAGACGCGAACTAGGGTTCTACGTGGTCATGCGCGCAGGCCAGGTTTTGGGCATGGGCGGGGTGGGCGACGGCCTAAGGCCCAAACTCTCGGGAGGCCTGAAATTTAAAAAATTTAAAATGTATATTATTTATAAAGTATATTTAAATTATTTTGGTGTTGGAAATGAGAACAAACATAGGTAGATGAATTGGTTTGTGAATTGTATTTCAAGATAGAGAACTTGGGTTCAAATCCCACTTCATGCATTTAATTTTTGTATATCAATGCATTTAAAGAAGAAACCAACATTTCTTTATTTTTCAATATAATATATATTCTAGATATTGATGTTTGATAATTAAATGTTAAAATTTTAATTACTCATATTTGAAAATTGAAAGTTAAAACTTGAATTTTATAAGGGGCCCGAATTTTTTAGTCGTCCTAGACCCAAAACGTTGCGGGGATTCTCGGAGACGGCCCTGCATGCGCGCATTCCAGACCCGTGGACGTAATCCTACGTCGTCATCGGACGACCACTCGTATCATATGGAACCCGCCATGCGGACGCTATGTCGTACGCGGACCGAAACGCCATACGTCATGCCTAGTCTTCCGCTGTTCACACGCGAAACCAGGATGCGTAACGCCACGTCATCCGCCTAGGCCACGCGCTGCTGACCTGAACACCATTTGGTCCTGCGCCCCACTTGTAGTTACGGTTTACGTCAACCTTCCGCCATGTAGCAGACCATGCGCATAAGGTCAAAAATACAAAAACGGCTCGCGGCGTTGCGAGTGTGCGAATTGCAAAGTGCGGCATGATAGCATATTAAAAAATTTAATATAGTAATGTCAGAACATTATATTCAAGATATTCTGGATATGATTCCATTGGGACCTACTTTGGAATCACCAAGCCGCTATGTATATTGTACTCCTCTTCAACCAATCATAAACTTTTAGATCCTTTCACATTGTTTGACTATATCGTCCATTATTTCTGTCAGACTGTCACTACACACATATGGCCACTTGTCCCCCCTTCGATTTTTCCGGTAAATATTACCACACTTCCGGAAACACTTGTGTCCGGCAAACAAGTTTCTTCGGTGGCAAACCTGTCCTAAACCAAGGTGTCGGGTATTCCGTTATTCTCGGCTTCGGTGCCTTCTTCGCCTTCTTTACCTCTTTCCTGGTACGTATAATATCTACTGTGTGCAGGGTGGGCAACCGAACATGCCCATATTCTAGATGTCCTATATGTTTTTTCTCGTTTAGATATCACAAGTGGATTAATATATATAATAAAAATTATAGAGTTAGTAGCACTGGCACGGGAAAAAGGCCCTGTGCTACCTAAATATGTATAAGGAAATTATCGTTGCAATAGTATAAGGCTGACAATAGGTACCTTGTATAAGACACGGAATTAGATCTTTTTACTGAAAAAATACGCTATGTGATTTTTATTTTCTTTAAATAATTGAAATTAGTAGTCTTTAATCCATTATTTCTCGTAAAACATATAACTGTGTTGTAAACATAAGATATAAAGTAGTTAAATGAGTTGTTTTCATGTTTAGAACTTGTGTTGTTTGCATAGTCACATACCTGTTACACCCGCTAAGACACGATATGCCAGCCATGAATTTGCTTATGTATATCAGTTTTTTCAAAACAGTTTATTATTACAGGTTTGGTTGGAGAAACGTTATGTTGGAGCACGTCATACCTCAGAGTGGTTCAACACTGCTGGAAGAAACGTTAAAACTGGACTCATAGCTAGTGTGATCGTATCTCAGGTACCGGTTTTCGGTGATTCGGGTTTGTTGTGATCGGAATATTGAGTTGACTTTGTTCCGTTGACTTTTCTGATCGTAACAGAATAGCCTTTAACTAGAACTAAGTCACTAGACCAAACAGGCAGGGTATAGTTTATTTTAATTCCAAATGATTTTAAAAAGTTTATATTTTTTCAATTAATTTTAAATAGTTTTGTTACATAACATATATTTGACCCGACCCATAGTGAACTTATCTAACCTGTTTAATAAACGGGTCATATTTGGATTGTCCTATTTAACGTAACAGGTCAGCTTGACAACATGTTTACTATCCGTTTAACACATTTATTGCATCCATCAACTTGATTTGAATTTTTTTACAACTTTATTACTACCTGCCAACCTGTCAACTAATTTGACAAATTTAGATAAATGGGTTAGACGTGTTTATTAATGGGCCGTGTTTGGTTTGATTTGTTTAACCATTTAATTATTTGTTCGACCTACAAACCCGTTTGTGATTAGTTTAACCCAATTCCCACACCAACTAGCCCGATTAGACATGCTTACAACTTGATTACTATAGCCAACCCGTTGACCCATTTGACACGTCTAGGCAAATCGGTTAAAGGGGTCATGTCCAGGTTACACAGTTTTATGTGTGTCTAGGATAAGGTTGATGTTTTTGACATGAATGCATTATGCATACATGGGACACGTTTGAGTTGAGCAGTTCAACCCAGTGGCGAATCTTGACCCGAAACTTTGGGGGGTCAGAAGTCACTAGTTTCGGGGGTCGAAACCTTATATACCAAAAAATTTCTATACGAATACTATATAATCGGAACTTCTGAGTGAAAATTCGGGGGGGGGGGGGACCCCTCCCGCCCCTTAAAAGGATCGCCACTAATTCAACCCGCCAACCCATCAACCCGACACGATTGCCACCCACTTTGTTTCATTGATTTGAACTCACTCCTGTATTATGTATGATGGTCTAACACTAATAATATCTTGAAAGTGGACTTGGGCTGCAACCATATTGCAAAGTTCAAATGTTGCCTGGCAGTATGGAGTCAGTGGCCCATTCTGGTATGCTAGTGGTGCCACCATCCAGGTTTGCATCTAGTAGACTAGTACCATTTCCCATGCTTTGTATATTGTACTCTAGGCATAAACATTTGTACCTTTGCATGAACAGGTACTCTTGTTTGGTGTAATGGCCATAGAGATCAAAAGAAAGGCCCCTCATGCTCATACAGTTTGTGAAATCGTTAAAGCTCGGTATGCTTAAGTTTGTATCGCTTTGTCTTGGACATCATGAATACGAATCCTCATTACGCTTTTAAACTTGTATTTGCTAGATGGGGGACGGCTGCACATCTCGTGTTTTTGGTGTTCTGTTTCATGACAAATATCATAGTAACAGCAATGCTGCTTCTTGGCGGCTCTGCGGTGGTCAATGCACTCACTGGAGTTAATATTTATGCAGCCAGTTTTCTAATACCGCTAGGCGTGATTGTGTATACACTTGCTGGAGGATTGAAGGCCACTTTTTTGGCTAGTTATATACATTCTGTGATAGGTAATCTTGCTGTTTTTTTTTTCTATTGGTTGACTTTTAAGGTCAAACCAGTTACATCTCAACATAGACTAGCAATTCATGACACGACCCGTTCACATGATATGACTCGACATGAAGTTAAACAGATAAGTGTTTGGGGTAAATGGGTTCGCATCATAAAGGGGTCGACACAGTTAAAAAACATGTCATGGGCGTATTAAACAGGTCCATGTTAGTGTTTAAGAAAATGACATGTTTAGTTAAACATGTCATGTTGGGGTTTGATCTTGACTTTTGTACGTTGTTTTGGGCTTGTTGTCAGTGCACTTGGTGCTAGTCGTCTTCGTGTACTTAGTCTACACAGCTAGTAGCGAGCTTGGTAGCCCGAGTGTTGTCTATAGACGTCTAGCAGAAGTCTCAAGCCGATCAAGAGTGTGTCAAGAACCCATATCCCACAACGGGCAAGCTTGCGGCCCGGTTTCTGGAAACTACCAAGGATCTTACCTAACAATGTTGAGCTCGGGCGGGCTAGTTTTTGGTATAATCAACATTGTTGGTAACTTTGGTACTGTTTTTGTGGACAATGTAAGTTTCTACTTTTCATCATAAAATGTAGTTAAAAACATGTATAGGTTTCGACTTTGTAATGCATGTTTTTCTATCTTTAGGGATATTGGGTGAGTGCCATTGCGGCTAGACCATCGTCGACTCATAAAGGGTACTTGTTAGGCGGGCTCGTGTGGTTTGCAGTGCCGTTTTCATTGGCTACATCACTTGGTTTAGGGGCTCTAGCCCTTGACCTTCCATTAACAGCAAGTGAAGCTAGCCATGGGCTTGTTCCTCCTGCTACAGCTATGGCTTTGATGGGCAAGGGGGGTTCGGTTCTCCTTCTCACCATGCTTTTCATGTGAGTTACACTCCTGGGTGTCGTTCGTGTTGGATTGACGCGCACACTTAAAATTGTGTAACCAAACATGACCTGTTTAACCCATTCATCTAAATGCTTCATATGGGTAGTAATTAAGTTGGTGGATTGTAAGAAACTGGTTAAACGGGTTGGCAGGTCAACTTGTTTGATTAAACACGTTGGTGGGTTGACCAGTTTAATCAAACAAATTGATGGGCCAACGTATTTAATGAAACAGGTTGAACAGGTCAACCTGAACACGAACCGTTTATTAAACGGGTTGGATATGACATTCCAATTCCAAAACCCGATTATTTTCATTACGTATTGGAAATTGTCGCCCCTAGTTATTATCTTACGCCCAGAAACCAGACGGGCACTTTTTCTTTGTTTATTTATGAACGTAGATGTGGGTTATGTTTTATCGTTAGCGGTCAAACGGGCTATTACATAAGGTATGTGGCTGACCCGAATCGTTAACCTAAAGTACCCGACTCGCCCAGTTAGCCACCACAAATAAAAAAATCAAAACACCCAAATTCTGACCTGTTTTACTATTTTTGCATCAGGGCTGTAACATCTGCTGGTTCTTCCGAGTTAATCGCAGTGTCATCACTATGCACATACGACATCTACCGCACATACATCAATCCAGACGCCACAGGGAAACAAATCCTGAAAGTTTCTAGAACAGTAGTATTCTCATTTGGCTGTTTCATGGGAATCCTAGCAGTCATACTAAACAAAGCCGGGGTGTCCCTCGGCTGGATGTACTTAGCCATGGGCGTATTTATTGGGTCAGCCGTTATTCCAATCGCCTTCATGCTCCTATGGCGAAAAGCCAACGCATTTGGAGCCATTCTAGGCACCATAGTTGGGTGTGTTCTTGGGATCATAACTTGGTTAACGGTTACTAGTGTTGAATATGGTCGGGTCAACCTAGACACGACAGGACGAAATGCACCCATGCTTGCTGGGAATCTAGTCTCTATCATCACTGGTGGCGCGGTCCATGCTATATGCAGTTTCTTGAGACCTCAAAACTATGACTGGGAAACCACGAAGCAGATCACGATTGTTGAGAAGGAAAAGAGTGAACTCGCGGTTGATGAGTTTAAGGAGGAGAAGCTGATTAGCGCGAAGAAATGGATCATTAAATGGGGCCTCGGTTTTACCTTCGTCATCGTCGTATTATGGCCTTTGTTTTCACTTCCAGCAAGTAAGTATACGTGACGGAACTAGAACTTTTTAGTCAACCATCATATTATCCTTAGCCGTTCAACCCATATGACCCGTTACCATAATAATTAACGTGTTATAGTTTTACTCATTTAACAGTTGTATCATCTTGTGAATGTAGGGGAATTCAGCAAAGGATACTTCACCTTCTGGGCAGTAGTGGCAATAGCATGGGGTACAATTGGGTCGGCTGTGATCATCGTTCTACCACTAGCCGAAAGCTGGCAGACGATTCAAAGTGTGATGATCGGAATGTTTACAAATGACAAGCTTATTGAGAAAATTGATGAACTTAATTTAAAGCTGGAAACCATCATCAAAGCTGTACCTGATGCTGAGCGAATTTATCTGCTCGAAAAGGGGAAGATCAAGAAGGATGACACATCTTCACAACTCGGCCACATTTCATAACGAGAACAAAGATGGTTGTCGTTTCATTTATGTCTCGATTTGAAGTGCAATTTATAGGTTATTTCATTTCACCATCGCGTTGTAACTCAAATGTGTAACCACTTACCTTTCGATATAAATTTTATAAAAAGGGCGTCGTATCAAATATAAAGTTTCATAACGAAGAGCGTATTAAACCAACATTTTAATTTATTTAAACTTCATACAATACAGTAATTATTGCTGTCAATAAAGTATGAGAGAACAATAACATATATGCATCACATTAATGGAGTGGTAACAAGATTTAGTTGGTGTAAACACCAACAAAGTCAGTGTGGCTCGAACCAACGTAAAGCGCATCGTTCGTCTCCTGAACCACAGCAACAGTCATGTCGACGAACTGGGCAAGGGGTACAGTTTGCAGCACCATTGCGGACCCATTGACCCGTAGCCCTTGAGCCTGATTCTCTACCGCCACCCAAAACTCTCCATCGCTTGCTGCCCTCTTAATATTCGTTGGGCTCCCAAAGTTGGTCATGAAGACCTCATTTGTGCCCCTTTTCGGTCCTTGCAGCCAATATCTTTGGATTTTCTTGTTCACATAATCCGGAACCAAAACATACTTTCGGTCACTACTAACTGCTGGACCACCTACACTTGCAAGCCCACTCATCAAAACGGTTACCCATTGCGTTCTTGGATCATATTTCAACAACCTTCCAGACGAGTCAGGTGTCAAGCTAGCATCAGTCAAATAAACATTTCCAGTATACGATTCAACGTCAATGCCTGATAGGTACTTGTAACCACCGGAAAGTTGAGTTGCAAGTCAAGATCCCAGGTATATAATCACAGAATTAAACACAACTATTTTGGAATGAACTCTCCAATTATCAAAGAAAATTTGCTCAAAACTTTGATCTCTCACACCTCTATCACAAGCTTGATTAGATGGTGTTTATATAGAGATTGATACAAGCTAATCAATCCTTATTCTAATACAAAAGATAAATAAATAAAACTTCCTAATGTCTATCAAAGAACAGATCAATCCTTATCCCTTATCTGCTCATATTGTCGGTCACCCATAAGCTTGGGTTTTGACTTGCTGGCCCATGTGCTCAGGTCCAGTTATTAATCAGCCCATTTGCTCGGGTCAGATTATTTAGCCCAACAATCACCCCCCTAATTTCTGACCCGAAATAGGGAGTTCTTCAAGTCCGAGTAACTCTCGCATCTCCTTGAATTTAATCCTTGCAAGAGCCTTCGTTAGGATGTCCGCACGTTGTAAATCGCCTCTTATATGCTCAACTTGTACTTGACCTCTTTCAACACACTCTCGGATAAAATGATAACGTGTATTTATATGTTTGCTTCTCCCGTGAAAAACTGGATTCTTCATAAGTGCGATAGCCGACTTGTTATCAACAAACAAAACTACCACTCTCTCATCTATCCCGGTTATTTCACCCAACAAACCCCGTAACCATATCCCTTGACACGCGGCTGCGGTTGCAGCCATGAACTCGGCTTCGCAAGACGATAACGCCACCGTGTTTTGCTTTTGTGAGCACCAAGTAATAGGTGATTTACCTAGATAAAAAACATGCCCAGTTGTGCTTCGACCATCATCTCGATCCACATTATAACTACTATCACAGAACCCCACCAACTGCTTGGTTTTCTCTCGGTTGTATCGCACTCCAAAATTTAAAGTACCTCGGATATACCGAAGTATTTGCTTCACAGCCATCATGTGCGATTCTTTTGGTTCTTGCATGTATCGACTAACCAAACCAACCGAATAAGATAAGTCGGGTCGTGTGTGCAGTAAGTACCTCAAGCAACCAACTCGTCGCCTATATAAAGTAGCATCAACCGGCCTTCCTTCTTTGTCTAGGCATAGTTTGACTCCCGGTTCTAATGGACACCGAGTAGGATTCGCTTCATGCATTCCCGCATCTTTTAGTATTTTTAAAGCGTAACCCGCCTGATTTATTGAGATACCCGAATCCTCTTGCTTCACCTCAATGCCAAGATAATAGCTCAACTTTCCCAAGTCACTCATCTCGAACCTTTCTTGCATTTGTTTCTTGAATTCACCGATTTCTCCAAGCCTCGAACCGGTTACTAAGAGATCATCTACATAGACCGCAACAATTAAAATTGATTTGTTTGTTCTCTTCACATACACTGCTTGTTCGTGTTGGCATCTTTTAAAAGACATATGCTTTAGTACTCTATCAAGTTTTGTGTTCCACGCCCTCGGAGCTTGTTTAAGTCCGTAAAGCGCCTTCTTTAACTTGTAGATTTTTCTTTCTTCTCCTTTCTGCACGAACCCCTCCGGTTGTGTAACAAACACTTGCTCTTCTAGTTCTCCATGTAGAAAAGCTGACTTTACATCCAGATGATGTAATTCCCATGCTTCTTTTGCGGCCAATGAGATCAATAAACGCACCGTTTCAATCCGTGCTACGGGCGCAAATACCTCGTCATAGTCAACTCCTTGCTTTTGAACATAACCCTTTGCTACTAGACGAGCCTTATATTTATTAATTGAGCCGTCCGGATTTTTCTTAATCTTAAACACCCACTTAACTCCAATTGGTTTAACATCAACCGGGGGCTCAACTAACTCCCATGTATCATTCTTCTTTATTGAATCGATCTCTTGCTTCATAGCAAACATCCATTCGCTTGAATTTTTTGCTTCTTGAAACGATCTTGGTTCATCATCTTCTATTAAAAGCAGATTTTGATCTTCATTTCCTGTTGATGTTCTTGAGCTAGACCCCATAATAAAATCATTAAACCTGGTGGGCATGTTCGGAACCCTTGAGGAGCGTCTCAGGTTCATTTGTTGGCTTCCAGCGTGGACTGGGTCAGAAGTGTTCTCAGCTTCAGCTGAGTTCTGATGATTAGTACTGACCAGCCCTTCTTCTGCTTCGACTTCATCAGCATCAGGCTGATTTTCGACTGATGTATTATCCACAGCAGCTTCCTCATCTTCAGTCAGACCTGGATTCAACACTCCACAACCCGTATCAACAAAACCATGCCATTCGATAATAAACATACCCGGGTTTAGCTCGTGTGTCTCGCTTCCAGCAACATATTTCCAGCCAAGTTCCTCATTAAACTTCGCATCACGACATATAACTATTTTCTTTTGTCTTGGATCGAACAATCGAAAACCTTTTGATCCGGGCTCGTTTCCGATATAAATGAGTCGTGTGGACCTGTCGTCTAACTTGGGTAAGTAAGGCCTTGTTCCTGTTGCATACGCCACACATCCAAATACCCGCAAATCTTCTAAGTCAGGCTTCTTTCCTTTGAAGGCCTCGTATGGTGTTTGATTAACTAGAGCTCGAGTTGAGACCCTATTAATCAAAAACGTGGCATGTCGAACTCCTTCAGCCCACATATAATTTGGCACGTCTCGTGCTTTCAAGATGCTTCTAGTCATTCCCATAAGAGTACGGTTTCGCCTTTCCACAACGCCGTTTTGCTGCGGTGTATAAGGAGTGGTTAGGTGTCTTGTTATACCCTCATCTTCACAAAATTTGCTGAACTCTTTTGAAGTGAATTCACCTCCTCTATCGGTCCTTAGGGTTATAACCTTCTTTCCCGCCTTCTTCTCGACTAAAGCCTTGAACCTCTTGAAATATTCAAACGCTTCTCCTTTTTCCTTCAAGGCAAACGTCCACATAAACCGTGAGAAATCATCAATTAAAACGAACACGTACCTATTTCCCGCTATGGATGGTGGTGAAATCGGCCCACATAGATCAGCATGAATGAGTTCAAGAGCATGTTTTGCCCGAAATCTTGCTGCTTTTGGAAACGCCTTCTTGGTTTGTTTTCCTACCAAGCATGATTCGCACAACTTGTTTTCTTGATGAATTATTGGCAAATTCTCAACCATGCCCTTCCTTGCCATTAATTCCATTGTCTCGAAGTTAGTGTGACCCATCCTAGCATGCCATAACCAGGCATCATCCTCCATCTTAGCTTTAAGACACACCGGGCTTCCAATGTTGAGCTTGATTTTATAAAGCCTATTCCTCGTTCTTGGAACCTTCATCAGAAGTTTTCCATCCGAGTCACGCATGGTGAGAAAATCACCTTTCATCCGAATATCACACCCTCCTTCGGTAGCTTGCCCGAGACTAATAATATTGCTTTTTAGCTCGGGTAGGTAATAGACTCCGGTTAGTAATCGTTGCTCGCCCGTCTTTCCTTGAATGATTATTGACCCCTTCCCTTTTATCTCGATATAAGAATCATCACCAAACTTCACTCTATCAGTGATATTTTCGTTTAACTCCGAAAAATATTTCCGGTTTCCTGTCATGTGATTGCTTGCTCCATTATCCAGGTACCACGAGTCCTTCTCGTTCTGTTTCGGATTTAATTTGTTTGGGATAATTTTCTCCTCTTTCAAGAATACGACTTCTCGATCATGCTTTATCATAAAAAGTGTCGGGTCATCATCATCCTCTTTTTTCAGCAGATTTGCTTCATACTTTTGTTTCTGTTCACGTCGACTGGGACAATCCGAAGCATAGTGGCCATATTCATCACATCGGAAGCATTGAATCTGCGAATGATCTCGGCCCTTGTTCTTCTTTTCATCCGCATTGTTCCCAGCGCTGCCTCGATTTCCTCGGTTGTGGTAATTGGCTCGACCACGACCGCGTGATTTATTTTGAGCTCTTCCGTTGCTTCCATTGAAGTTTCTTGCTCGACTTTTCTCAGCCGTCTTGCTCTTGTCTGATCTTTTGGCCCTTCCGAACATCAACTTGCCTTGATCTTCGGTAGTGGTGTCAACACCCTTCATTCTACCTTCGAATGCTTTCAGCCTACCAATAGCTTCTTGAAAAGTCATAGTGTTTAAATCAGCAAATTGTTCTATTGAGGCAACAATGGCAACAAACTTATCTGGTACTGATGCGAGCAGCTTCTTAACGAGTTTCTTGTCTTCATAAATTGTTCCTAAACTGTTAACTTCTGTTGCAATTTTGCTCAACCTAGCCGAAAAATCATCAACCGATTCGTTTGGCTTCATCCTTAGGGCTTCGAATTCTGTCTCCAAGGTCTGCAATCTTGCTTCCCGAACACGATCAACACCCACATACCTGGTCTTTAGAGCGTCCCAGATTTCTTTGGCTGTATTGTACTGTGAGACTTGGAAAACAAGATCCTCCGGTATCGCCTGGAAAAGTAACGCCACCGCCATGTGATCTTTCTTTTCCTCAACCGGTGTCCCCACTTTTGGTTCCAACGCTTCAAGTATTCCATGGACTCGGAACACCGCTTTAATTCTAATTGCCCAGATGTTGTAATTTGTGTTTGTTAACATTGGACATTGAAGAGCAGCCTTGGTATCTTGGACAGCAGGTGTTCGACTAGCTTCTCCTTCCACCATCGTGTTCTTCCTTCTTCTGCTGTACGTGACAGAGACAGGGGATGCTGGCTGATGTTCTCCTTCCAGTCCTTCGGTCGGAGCTGCGCACAGAAACGGACCTCGTTCTTGCTGGATCCGTAAGCTTTACGCTGCAGAACCTGAATCTTGAACCTTGCTCTGATACCAATTCAAGATCCCAGGTATATAATCACAGAATTAAACACAACTATTTTGGAATGAACTCTCCAATTATCAAAGAAAATTTGCTCAAAACTTTGATCTCTCACACCTCTATCACAAGCTTGATTAGATGGTGTTTATATAGAGATTGATACAAGCTAATCAATCCTTATTCTAATACAAAAGATAAATAAATAAAACTTCCTAATGTCTATCAAAGAACAGATCAATCCTTATCCCTTATCTGCTCATATTGTCGGTCACCCATAAGCTTGGGTTTTGACTTGCTGGCCCATGTGCTCAGGTCCAGTTATTAATCAGCCCATTTGCTCGGGTCAGATTATTTAGCCCAACAATCACCCCCCTAATTTCTGACCCGAAATAGGGAGTTCTTCAAGTCCGAGTAACTCTCGCATCTCCTTGAATTTAATCCTTGCAAGAGCCTTCGTTAGGATGTCCGCACGTTGTAAATCGCCTCTTATATGCTCAACTTGTACTTGACCTCTTTCAACACACTCTCGGATAAAATGATAACGTGTATTTATATGTTTGCTTCTCCCGTGAAAAACTGGATTCTTCATAAGTGCGATAGCCGACTTGTTATCAACAAACAAAACTACCACTCTCTCATCTATCCCGGTTATTTCACCCAACAAACCCCGTAACCATATCCCTTGACACGCGGCTGCGGTTGCAGCCATGAACTCGGCTTCGCAAGACGATAACGCCACCGTGTTTTGCTTTTGTGAGCACCAAGTAATAGGTGATTTACCTAGATAAAAAACATGCCCAGTTGTGCTTCGACCATCATCTCGATCCACATTATAACTACTATCACAGAACCCCACCAACTGCTTGGTTTTCTCTCGGTTGTATCGCACTCCAAAATTTAAAGTACCTCGGATATACCGAAGTATTTGCTTCACAGCCATCATGTGCGATTCTTTTGGTTCTTGCATGTATCGACTAACCAAACCAACCGAATAAGATAAGTCGGGTCGTGTGTGCAGTAAGTACCTCAAGCAACCAACTCGTCGCCTATATAAAGTAGCATCAACCGGCCTTCCTTCTTTGTCTAGGCATAGTTTGACTCCCGGTTCTAATGGACACCGAGTAGGATTCGCTTCATGCATTCCCGCATCTTTTAGTATTTTTAAAGCGTAACCCGCCTGATTTATTGAGATACCCGAATCCTCTTGCTTCACCTCAATGCCAAGATAATAGCTCAACTTTCCCAAGTCACTCATCTCGAACCTTTCTTGCATTTGTTTCTTGAATTCACCGATTTCTCCAAGCCTCGAACCGGTTACTAAGAGATCATCTACATAGACCGCAACAATTAAAATTGATTTGTTTGTTCTCTTCACATACACTGCTTGTTCGTGTTGGCATCTTTTAAAAGACATATGCTTTAGTACTCTATCAAGTTTTGTGTTCCACGCCCTCGGAGCTTGTTTAAGTCCGTAAAGCGCCTTCTTTAACTTGTAGATTTTTCTTTCTTCTCCTTTCTGCACGAACCCCTCCGGTTGTGTAACAAACACTTGCTCTTCTAGTTCTCCATGTAGAAAAGCTGACTTTACATCCAGATGATGTAATTCCCATGCTTCTTTTGCGGCCAATGAGATCAATAAACGCACCGTTTCAATCCGTGCTACGGGCGCAAATACCTCGTCATAGTCAACTCCTTGCTTTTGAACATAACCCTTTGCTACTAGACGAGCCTTATATTTATTAATTGAGCCGTCCGGATTTTTCTTAATCTTAAACACCCACTTAACTCCAATTGGTTTAACATCAACCGGGGGCTCAACTAACTCCCATGTATCATTCTTCTTTATTGAATCGATCTCTTGCTTCATAGCAAACATCCATTCGCTTGAATTTTTTGCTTCTTGAAACGATCTTGGTTCATCATCTTCTATTAAAAGCAGATTTTGATCTTCATTTCCTGTTGATGTTCTTGAGCTAGACCCCATAATAAAATCATTAAACCTGGTGGGCATGTTCGGAACCCTTGAGGAGCGTCTCAGGTTCATTTGTTGGCTTCCAGCGTGGACTGGGTCAGAAGTGTTCTCAGCTTCAGCTGAGTTCTGATGATTAGTACTGACCAGCCCTTCTTCTGCTTCGACTTCATCAGCATCAGGCTGATTTTCGACTGATGTATTATCCACAGCAGCTTCCTCATCTTCAGTCAGACCTGGATTCAACACTCCACAACCCGTATCAACAAAACCATGCCATTCGATAATAAACATACCCGGGTTTAGCTCGTGTGTCTCGCTTCCAGCAACATATTTCCAGCCAAGTTCCTCATTAAACTTCGCATCACGACATATAACTATTTTCTTTTGTCTTGGATCGAACAATCGAAAACCTTTTGATCCGGGCTCGTTTCCGATATAAATGAGTCGTGTGGACCTGTCGTCTAACTTGGGTAAGTAAGGCCTTGTTCCTGTTGCATACGCCACACATCCAAATACCCGCAAATCTTCTAAGTCAGGCTTCTTTCCTTTGAAGGCCTCGTATGGTGTTTGATTAACTAGAGCTCGAGTTGAGACCCTATTAATCAAAAACGTGGCATGTCGAACTCCTTCAGCCCACATATAATTTGGCACGTCTCGTGCTTTCAAGATGCTTCTAGTCATTCCCATAAGAGTACGGTTTCGCCTTTCCACAACGCCGTTTTGCTGCGGTGTATAAGGAGTGGTTAGGTGTCTTGTTATACCCTCATCTTCACAAAATTTGCTGAACTCTTTTGAAGTGAATTCACCTCCTCTATCGGTCCTTAGGGTTATAACCTTCTTTCCCGCCTTCTTCTCGACTAAAGCCTTGAACCTCTTGAAATATTCAAACGCTTCTCCTTTTTCCTTCAAGGCAAACGTCCACATAAACCGTGAGAAATCATCAATTAAAACGAACACGTACCTATTTCCCGCTATGGATGGTGGTGAAATCGGCCCACATAGATCAGCATGAATGAGTTCAAGAGCATGTTTTGCCCGAAATCTTGCTGCTTTTGGAAACGCCTTCTTGGTTTGTTTTCCTACCAAGCATGATTCGCACAACTTGTTTTCTTGATGAATTATTGGCAAATTCTCAACCATGCCCTTCCTTGCCATTAATTCCATTGTCTCGAAGTTAGTGTGACCCATCCTAGCATGCCATAACCAGGCATCATCCTCCATCTTAGCTTTAAGACACACCGGGCTTCCAATGTTGAGCTTGATTTTATAAAGCCTATTCCTCGTTCTTGGAACCTTCATCAGAAGTTTTCCATCCGAGTCACGCATGGTGAGAAAATCACCTTTCATCCGAATATCACACCCTCCTTCGGTAGCTTGCCCGAGACTAATAATATTGCTTTTTAGCTCGGGTAGGTAATAGACTCCGGTTAGTAATCGTTGCTCGCCCGTCTTTCCTTGAATGATTATTGACCCCTTCCCTTTTATCTCGATATAAGAATCATCACCAAACTTCACTCTATCAGTGATATTTTCGTTTAACTCCGAAAAATATTTCCGGTTTCCTGTCATGTGATTGCTTGCTCCATTATCCAGGTACCACGAGTCCTTCTCGTTCTGTTTCGGATTTAATTTGTTTGGGATAATTTTCTCCTCTTTCAAGAATACGACTTCTCGATCATGCTTTATCATAAAAAGTGTCGGGTCATCATCATCCTCTTTTTTCAGCAGATTTGCTTCATACTTTTGTTTCTGTTCACGTCGACTGGGACAATCCGAAGCATAGTGGCCATATTCATCACATCGGAAGCATTGAATCTGCGAATGATCTCGGCCCTTGTTCTTCTTTTCATCCGCATTGTTCCCAGCGCTGCCTCGATTTCCTCGGTTGTGGTAATTGGCTCGACCACGACCGCGTGATTTATTTTGAGCTCTTCCGTTGCTTCCATTGAAGTTTCTTGCTCGACTTTTCTCAGCCGTCTTGCTCTTGTCTGATCTTTTGGCCCTTCCGAACATCAACTTGCCTTGATCTTCGGTAGTGGTGTCAACACCCTTCATTCTACCTTCGAATGCTTTCAGCCTACCAATAGCTTCTTGAAAAGTCATAGTGTTTAAATCAGCAAATTGTTCTATTGAGGCAACAATGGCAACAAACTTATCTGGTACTGATGCGAGCAGCTTCTTAACGAGTTTCTTGTCTTCATAAATTGTTCCTAAACTGTTAACTTCTGTTGCAATTTTGCTCAACCTAGCCGAAAAATCATCAACCGATTCGTTTGGCTTCATCCTTAGGGCTTCGAATTCTGTCTCCAAGGTCTGCAATCTTGCTTCCCGAACACGATCAACACCCACATACCTGGTCTTTAGAGCGTCCCAGATTTCTTTGGCTGTATTGTACTGTGAGACTTGGAAAACAAGATCCTCCGGTATCGCCTGGAAAAGTAACGCCACCGCCATGTGATCTTTCTTTTCCTCAACCGGTGTCCCCACTTTTGGTTCCAACGCTTCAAGTATTCCATGGACTCGGAACACCGCTTTAATTCTAATTGCCCAGATGTTGTAATTTGTGTTTGTTAACATTGGACATTGAAGAGCAGCCTTGGTATCTTGGACAGCAGGTGTTCGACTAGCTTCTCCTTCCACCATCGTGTTCTTCCTTCTTCTGCTGTACGTGACAGAGACAGGGGATGCTGGCTGATGTTCTCCTTCCAGTCCTTCGGTCGGAGCTGCGCACAGAAACGGACCTCGTTCTTGCTGGATCCGTAAGCTTTACGCTGCAGAACCTGAATCTTGAACCTTGCTCTGATACCAATTCAAGATCCCAGGTATATAATCACAGAATTAAACACAACTATTTTGGAATGAACTCTCCAATTATCAAAGAAAATTTGCTCAAAACTTTGATCTCTCACACCTCTATCACAAGCTTGATTAGATGGTGTTTATATAGAGATTGATACAAGCTAATCAATCCTTATTCTAATACAAAAGATAAATAAATAAAACTTCCTAATGTCTATCAAAGAACAGATCAATCCTTATCCCTTATCTGCTCATATTGTCGGTCACCCATAAGCTTGGGTTTTGACTTGCTGGCCCATGTGCTCAGGTCCAGTTATTAATCAGCCCATTTGCTCGGGTCAGATTATTTAGCCCAACAGCAAGACCGCCATTGAATCCTACAACAAGGAGACCGAAGAAAGCATCGGTGATATAGAGATCACTGGTTTTATAGTTAAAGCTAAGAGCCACTGGTCTTCCACATGTTGGTCCCAATTCAAGATCATTTGTACCATCACATAATGATTTAGTCCTGATACAACAAAAAAAAAATGTAAATGTAACATTTTTATATTATTAATTAGGTGGTACAAAAGAAACACATAATGTAACTATGTTATATGCATAAAATGTATTTAAATTATGTTTTATATATACACATGACAATGTGAAAATGTGAGATTTAGATGCATCAACCTGTTAGGTGAAGTGTATGCGAAATCAACGAACCCAATGGCGGGACCTTTCCATTTTAGGATCCTACCGTCCGCAACTGTCACATATGGACCTTCACCAGCGCGGTCGAAAGCAGCAGATTCAGGGCCTGTGACACTTGGAGGCAACACAAGTTTGTTAAAGGTTTTGTAATCATTAGAGAACACACTGCCCACAAAAAAGAACCACACAATGAGATTGACAATTAATAGGCTGCTTGTTTTCATGGTTATGTTTTGTAAGTAAACTAGTACTCTTTTTTATCTATATGTCAATTACAATGATCTTTCATTATACATAGATAGTGTTCTTATATACAAATCAAACACACACACACACTTACACCTTACAGACACATACTATGGATGTAACAACTTGTTATAGTTGACCTATGCTAATCCTTTTTGGGGATAAAGATGCATGGTTGCTTAAATTTGATGGAAAGAAAGCATGCCGACTTCAAGATTCATTTATATGTACATAAATCTGCGTTTTCTTGCATGGAATTACTAAGTCAGTAGTGTTTTTTATTTTACTATAACTAATCTTTTTAAATAAAGTAATTTCCTTTATCCTTAATTCAATACAAGGAATTAGTATAGTCTTTTTTTTAACGACTAACAAAAGCCCGATTACCTGAGTAAAACTAATTGCAAAAAGCCAGTCGCACCTGTGAACGTAGACAACGCTGATGACCCGGCCCACCACAATTCCTAAGGAAACCCACTGTGGTAACTCAGAAAAATTTTGCTCTAGGAAAGACTCTAACCCATGACCTCCACATTAAAAGGTCATGGGGCTGTCATTACACCAACCAGGTCATTAGAAATTAAGTATCATCTACGTAGACAAAAGCTAAAAACAAAACAAACGAACAAGTAACAACTAATTTAAGTGTATAAAAGTTATAGCATTCACAATAGGTTCTCCATTCCCGATCCACTTACAACTACATATTACACTAAAAATCGTTACAGTAATTTCTCTTTCCTCAACTCGCAACCACTTTCAACAAATATTAAAAAATAAATACAAGAAAACTGTTTCCCCCCCAAATATCCTTAAATATACCGATAAACAGTAGGCTCCTCATTTTCTCCACTTACAAACACTCACAGCCCATAAAAAAAATGAGGGTTTCTCTTACAAAATTACGAGGGACCAAATGTGAATGCTCTTACAAGCATTTAAACATTATTAATAGATATCTCCTATAATTACGAACTCATTTGCATATCCTTAGTTGTAATTATCTCCTAAAATAGGAAACTGTCTTTTTTTTTTAAGTGAACTTCATTAAAAAAAAACGCGAAAGGTCCTCAGGACCGCCGCACACCAATTACAACATATACATAGGGTACAAAGCCCAATCTTTCCAAACTACATTCTTAAATTTCGACCGAGACCTAAGCTAAAGAAATGACAAAGACTTAATCTTGGCCACAACCTCAACCACTTGCGCTTCTTTGTGTCTAAACATTTTTTCGTTCCTTTCCTTCCAAATCGCCCAAAGGGTAACCATCACAATACCATGAATAATCTTCTTGGCCCATTTGCATCGTCTCCCTTGATTAGCAAGTTGTAGAAGACCCTTTATGTCAAAAGCAAAAATAGTGGAAAGTTTGCACCAATTGCCAATCGCATTCCAAATGCCGAGCAAAACCACAACCCGTGAAGATGTGTAAGGAACTTTCAGGTTCAACATCACATAGGACACAAGTAAGATCCGGTATATGAATTCTCCTTCTAGCCAAAGCCAACCTAGTCGGCAATCTATCCATCTCGGCTCTCCAAGTAAACACCTTAACTTTCAATGGAACCCACGACACCCATTGTAATCTCTATAGACTATATATTATTAGTTGATTGTAAATAGTAATCAAGGAAATATAATTCAACATGGTATCAAGCCTTCTATAAGGAAATAAAATAGGAGGATATGGCTCCTTGAATTATGTTATTTCCTTATACCTTCTCTAAACCTTAGGTTCCCTCCCCCTCTCTCTTTCTCCAAACCGGCACAAACCCCACCCCTCTCTTTTTCCGATCCCACCCTATCCCGTAACCACCATCCCCCCACCAATGGACTCCAAGTTACATCCTGCCATAACCGTTACCAATATCCACAACTTCATCCCTGTCACCTTGGAAGTCGAGACTATCCACTATGGCTCCTGGTCCGAACTTTTTAAGGTCCATTGTCGCGCTTTCCAGGCATACGACCATCTCCTACTGTATGTTATGAATTAATATTGTAAATAATAATTTATAGATAGATTAAATAAAATACATATAGTTTAAAAAAAAATTAAAGTAGGTAATGAGGTGTAAGTCTAGAATGATTTATTGTCGTAAGAAAAGTGGGTTTAGAATAATTTGGTATGCTGATGTGATAAGTCAGTAATTTTGGATAAGTTTATTCTTGTGAATCCTCTCAGTGAAATGAAATGTGATTTCAAATTTGAGTGGTCGTTACATAAAGTCTGAATTCAAACAGAAGCATGTGATCACTAGTTAATTAACAAACTTTTACAAATAAATAATAAAAGTTTTTAACTTTAAATTATGGGAATGTCAATATGTGATAGAGTATTATCCAAATCAGAATGTTTGTTCTCTGTCCTCATCAATCTTACATGAATCTAAATGTCGGCCAGTTGACAACAAGCATGTAATCACTTGTTCATTAAGGATGCTATTTTTATACATATTTATTCTTTGGTATTGTAAAATTACATGTTGTACGTCTTAAGAAAAGCAAGGAAGCTAAGAACAGGTAAATTAAAATATGTTTTCGTTTTACATGTAAAATTGTCACAAAAGAATTGTGAAATGTGAATATTAAAAAGCTAGATAGATATTAAATTTTATGATATTCCTTCAAAAAACAGGGCGTGGATAATATACTTGCCGACGAATTTTGCTAGGGGATCACTGACCGCACTTTCAACGACGGAATAATATCACATCAATGGACCTTGTAATGTGTTATTGTGTTAGTTTAGGATACATAAAAGGCACATTCGATTCTAACAAGTTATTTGGATGTTAAAGATAGGTGTATAATTAATAGTGCCTTGTTAGGCGTTAATGAGCTTTTCCAAGTGTTTTTTTTTTGCCAACAAACATTTCTGCCTGACAACCAGGGGAGTCCCCACACTATGGACAGACCCCCATGACCAACCCAATGGAGGGCCCATACGTACCTCGGGCGGCTGGCGTAGTCAGACCCATCCATGCAGTTCCCGAAACCGGGGAATACCCAACCCCTTACCCGCCCGTAGGCACGACGGTGAAGGATTGGTAAAACCCGGGCGAGATCAGGACTCGAACTCGTGACCATAGGCCATGAGTTATCCATCATTTCTCATTATGTCCCTCGTGAGAGTTGAACCTGAAACCCCTAAGAGGGATCCCCGGTCCATTCACCAACTGAGCTACCAGTGAAGGACAACTTTTCCAAGTGTTAGTAGGATAGTTTAGCTTACACAAAACCTCATATGGTTGTAATAGTCCCCATAATTTGATGGAATGGCAAAAACAATGAAGATAAAAACTAGGCCCCATTTGGAGTTCACCAGTTCGAATTCGAGCCACACGGGGGTTTCGTCCAACCTGTATTACCGCAGAGAGTTTCGACTCTTGTGATGGAACAACTTGTATTAAGTGGTATCAGGGGTTATGGTTCCTCCAAGGACACGGTTTAGGCCCGCTAATTAGCAGGTGTTATGCCCTTTATGGAGAAACTCTGTGGATTCTCGAACGAGGCTCGGTCTCGCAAGACGACCTGCGACCATCCAATCGTTTTGATAAAAGTCGCCGTTCTAAAAAAAGAAAACATATGGTTGTAATAACAGTTCATTTTGTTCTAATAACATGTTTATGACTAATGTAATTTTTGGATCTTCATGGATGACGTGGAACGAAAGTGATAAAATGTTAGATACATTCTGGCAAACGTTTAGAGAAAACCCCAATGTGAGAAACTTTATTATAAAAACTAGATCTTTGCCCGCGTTACACGCGGTTCACCAACGTACAATTATTTTGAGGGGTAAAACATAAAAAAATGTAGCAGAAATATTTTATGAAGATTTAAAAGAAACCAATACACATTGTATTCAAATATCACTAAATATTTTCTTTTTACACCACATCTTTAGACACATTGAAACGGTGTGAAGATTCAATGGAGTCGCAGTTAAATACTCCACTTGGTGGTACATTTTGTATTCCATCATTTGTAGGATTATTGACCTTGCATCTCTTGGCATCTAGTTGTAATTTTCTAAATTTGCGACACTCGACCGCATTCTTAATTTTTTCTTCATTCGAGAGAACTGTGAAGAAAAATAAATTACTTGCATAATACCATTAGCATATAAATAAAGATGTAAAATATATGAAATTCGTTTACCGTTAGATATATTAGATAACAGTGTTCCTTTGTCATTACCTTAAAAAAAACCATAAGTTAAATGAAAAAGCACAAGTAATATAAAATGGAAATCAAAATTAATTTAGCTTAAAATGTTGCTATAATTAATTTAGATTAAAATGTTGCTATAATTAAAAATTCGAATTTTTTTATTTAAATTATAGACGATTTTTAAAATGTATAGGTATAAAATGTAAAGATTTCAATATACCTAAAATAAACTTAAACATATATAATCCGTAGATTTTTAAGTTGTATAGGTATATTTTTTTAAATATAATTTATTGTTTATTAGTATCTATTGACTAAAAAAAGTCAAACCGTGTCAAACAATTAAGGTGGTTAAAGAAGTCAAACATTGCTAAAAGTATCAAAAAAAAAAAATAACTAACTAAAATGTTAAATTTATAAACCAAAAAACTATAAATTAATGTTTAAAAAAAATTATTGAATGGTTAATTTCAATCTTTCAATGTTTTAAATTTACCAAAAAACAGGTTGATTGTTTATTTCTAAAATTTGAATGTTTGTTTCTAAAATTTAAAGATGGCAATCTACCAAATTTATTTTAATTGTTTGTTAAATTTGTTTGATTGGGTTTAGTAATTGTTATTTTTTCTGTTGAAAAAAATTTAAAATATTACAGTTAATAAAAACTCAGAAATTGTTAGAAGTAAAAAAAAACTGAATCTGTTTTGCATTCAAAGATTGTGTTTGAATTTTAAAAAACAAAGTCAAACCTTGATTCTTTATTTGCTAAAATTGCACGATTTCAATTTACCAAAAATTTACTTTTGATTGTTTGTCAAATATGGTTTGTAAAACATAAAATATTATTCCATAATTAAAAAAATGGCATTAAAAGAAATTAATATGAATTTTTAAAAAAGGTCAAAACATATACTAACCGAAAAAAACAATTATTGTTTTCAAAAGGAATTTTTTTTAAAAAATCACAGATGGTTGTGTACAACATAAATTATTTCCATAATTACAAACATTGACATTAATAAGAAATCAATATGATTTTTAAAAAAGTCAAACCATTTACTAACCGAAAATAAGAATTAATGTTTTATAAAAAAATTTAAATATCACGGTTGATTGTTAAAAATTAAATTATTTCCATAATTACAAAAACTGTTATTAATAAGAGATTACAATGAATTTTTAAGAAAGGTCAAACAATTTACTAAAAAATAACATTATTGTTTTAAAAACAGTTTTTTTTAAAAGAAACCCTTTATCAACTATGTTTACTATCTTAGTTCCTAAACAACAAAATAACATTAATATATACCACTAATATCCATAACATAATATGCAAAATATAGTGTTTTTAACTAATAAGAATAACCCAAAATATTAGTGATTCTAAACATAAAAAACCCCAAAATTCACGAATTACCACATCAGTAGTAAACGTGCAAAAGTTGGTCACTACAAACCACAAACCATTTTAGTCAAAAGTTACCCACCAAAAGTTTTCAACCTACCAAAATAACGTCATAAACTAAACCACCTAATTACCGTCACCTCTAACCACATTAGAAATCCTGAACAAACCTTGTTTTTTGAAAAACATAAACCTTAAAACATCAATTGAACAAAAAAAATCCCTAAATTGATACCTAAATCATAAACCCCTAAATTGAAACCTAAAAGCATAATAATCCATTCGTAGCTTTCTTAAAACATCAATTTAACCATAAATCGTAACCTTAAACATTAAACATAATTCGAAATCTAACACTTAAACCACTAATCAGTCTTAATAAATCAAACCTTAAAACATCAATTGAACAAAAAAATCCCTAAATCGATACCTGAACCATAAACTCCTAAATTGAAACCTAAAAAGCATAACAATCTATTCGTAGCTTTCTTAAAACATCAATTTAACCATAAACCGTGACCTTAAACATTAAACCTAATTCGAAATCTAACACTTAAACCACTAATCAGTCTTAAACTTAATCCATGACCAACGAAAGGACTGATATGCTAAGAAGTAAAAAAAATGATCAAACATTAATATATGTTTTTGTAAAAAAAAATATTTATATAATGTATTTGAGTCGTATTTCAATAAGCTTACCAGACGTTTGTGCGTTGATTTACGGTCTTTCAAGCTGCAATAGGAAAAGTTTCCAGGTGCAGATATGGCATCTTGATGGAAACTAATGATCCTGAATGAAAGAAGATTTTCTTCATATTGAAGAGAAGATGAAGGTGATGTCTTGTGGGGGAAGATGGAGCATTTTATTGATTTTTATTTTTAAATACGTATTTAATATTATTGACCGATTTTGACCAAAGTTATTAATGATTTTTGATTTAAAAAAAAACTAAAATTCTTATAAATTATGATTGAGCAAGGTTTTAGGAAAGTTAATAATAATATTAGTAAATGATTTTGACCAAAAGTAATTGAATGATTATTGATTTAAAAAAAGAGAAAATTTTTTTAATTCTCACAAAGTGCCATGTGGCTAAATCATAACAATCCATTCGTAGCTTTTTTAAAACATCAATTTAACCCTAAACCGAAACCTAAAACATTAACCCTAATTCGAAACCTAACACATAAACATTAGTCTTATCAGTCGAACACTAATCACTCATTAACCCTAATCAGTCTTAATAATAATCCATCAAAAAATAAAGAACAATCAATCAAAACTTAATCTTATCAGTCGAACCCTAAAAACCCCTAAATCGAAAGCTAAAATATAAACCCTAAAACATCAATACAAAATCAAAACAATTAACATGACTGAACAATAATAAACAAAAAACCAAGAACAATCAGTAAAACCAAGAACATCAATACAAAATCAAGTATATAAATAATTGAAATCAGTCAAAACAGAGACAACATACCTTAATCGACAAAGAAATCTGGAAAAACACGAAAAAAATAAAGAGAAAACATTGACATGAAGAACGATTGATTAATAAAGAATGGAAGAGATAAAACCTTGGATTGAAGATGAAGAACACGGTAAAAGAATGGTTGATTCGAACGATCGCCTGATTAGGGTTTGTGGGAATGGAGAGGATGATGACACGAATTTGAGATACAGGTTATGTTCCATCTGATTATTTAATCATCTAAATTTTGTAAGGGAAGAAAGCTTTGTAAAGGAAGAGTATAAGGGAAAAATTCTTTTAAAATTAGGAAAGTTAATAATTGTAATAAATGAGAATTGTCTCCTCCAAAAGTCAACATATTAATTAATTATAATGATTTTTGATTTAAAGAAAAAGAAAATTTTATTAATTCTCTCAAGATGCCATGTGGCTTCACAAATGGAGGAGAGATAATTGCTAGGGGGTAAATGATTGCCAAGTGTCCAAAATTGCTCCAAAATATTATATGTATAGATATCAAGAGTTCTCATAAACATCACAATTGAAGGTTTATTTACAAGCTATTCTATTAACCCACTTGTTAAGTTTGTCCAAAGACCAAATAATATTGATTAAGCTCTTAATGAACTAGAAAACCTAACTGAAATATTAATTTCGGCCAACATAACCAACACACTAGACTTAATTAACTAAAATAAATTAAAAAAACCCAAAAATGTAAAATAAAAACTAAATTATCAAAAAGGTTTTATGGTGGTTATTTTGTTTGTTGCGGATTGTTGTTTCACCTCTCTTCCACATTCTCACTAGTCCATTCACCAACTGAGCTACTAGTGAAGGACAACTTTTCCAAGTGTTAGTAGGATAGTTTAGCTTACACAAAACCTCATATGGTTGTAATAGTCCCCATAATTTGATGGAATTTCAAAAGCAATGAAGATAAAAACTAGGCCCCATTTGGAGTTCACTAGTTCGAATTCGAGCCACACGGGGGTTTCGTCCAACCTGTATTACCGCAGAGAGTTTCGACTCTTGTGATGGAACAACTGGTATTAAGTGGTATCAGGGGTTATGGTTCCTCCAAGGACACAGTTTAGGCCCGCTAAGCAGGTGTTATGCCCTTTATGGAGAAACTCTGTGGATTCTCGAACGGGGCTCGGTCTCGCAAGATGACCTGCAACCATCCAATCGTTTTGATAAAAGTCGTCGTTCTAAAAAAAGAAAATATATGGTTGTAATAACAGTTCATTTTGTTCTAATAACATGTTTATGACTAATGTAATTTTTGGATCTTCATGGATGACGTGGAACGAAAGTGATAAAATGTTAGATACATTCTAGCAAATGTTTAGAGAAAACCCCAATGTGAGAAACTTTATTATAAAAATATCAAGAGTTCTCATAAACATCACAATTGAAGGTTTATTTACAAGCTATTCTATTAACCCACTTGTTAAGTTTGTCCAAAGACCAAATAATATTTATTAAGCTCTTAATGAAATAGAAAACCTAACTGAAATATTAATTTCGGCCAACATAACCAACACACTAAACTTAATTAACTAAAATAAATTAAAAAAACCCAAAAATGTAAAATAAATTATCAAAAAGGTTTTATGGTGGTTATTTTGTTTGTTGCGGATTGTTGTTTCAACTCTCTTCTACATTCTCACTAGTTCATAAACGAATCGACTATTATAGCTATTGGCCACATCATTCTTCCTCACTTGATAAAAAAACGCATTCTGTTTTCTTGGAATAGAGTGTCTTAATTGTTTTGCTTCTCTACTTCCATAAATTTCTCAAGTGTCACCATTACCTTTAGCTTCATAATTTTATTCATTATTAATTTTGTTAGTGGTTAAATACTCATCACCTTACGAACAAAATAAAGCGTGTTATTAACTTCATAATTTTCTCTCTTCGATCTCTTGTTCATATGTTTTATTGATTTCTTAACTATCCACTATGCTAACATATCTTTACACTTGTTATATACCTCTTTATTTTGACATGAGACATTATCAATTCTTCGGTTTCAACTATAGAGCTATCATCAAATGAACGTACTTCTCATCAAGTAAAAAGTTGGAATACATGTTGACCAGATGTTGATAACTACTAGTACTACCAACGTCTCCCTTGCTCACAATGGGATGCCGAGTAGCACTATATTAACCTCTGTCATGATTGTAGTGGATGTTTCCGCCACCTAACGTCATGGCATGTAGTTCTAAAGCTTGTCAAGTTTGTTTTAATATAATGATCCATTACATGCACGCCACAAACCATCAACCCCATAATCTCCGCCACAAGAATAAGAAGATTGGTTAATCCAATACGATGTGCTATCATAATACTAAGAGCTTTGAAACCACCTGGATGCGAAACAAAAGTGATTAATGTACTAGATACATTCTAGCAAACGTTTAGAGAAAACCTCAATAAGAGAAAATAATTAATATACAAAAAAATGCTAAACATTAGACTATCCGTTGTGGCCCGCGAGCAGCCTGCCGCGAGCCACAATGTGATCCACCTGGATTGCTCGGCCCAACAAGACCCAGCGACCGTTGCCGCGAGCGAGCCCAAGCGACCTAGCTTGCGTGGGCTAGCGAGTCAAATTCAAAAATTCTTGACCATTGTCAGCTAGCTAACGGTCAAAAGTAATAAATTTAATTAAATTGTTGCTTGATTTTGAGTAAAATAATATATATATATATATATATATATATATATATATATATAGCGCTTGTTGATCAAAAAAAGAACATCTATCAATTTTTTATCTTTCACTTGATCAAAAATGGCAAACCAAAACCCAAATCCAAATCTAGGGCTGGCAAATCGTGTCCCTAACAGGTTAACAGGTCTCTGACGTGCGCGAACAAATAAAGTTCTAAACATGAACACGACTCGTTTAACTCATTTATATCTCATGTTTATAACACAGTTTTATGTTTTATGTACCAAAAAAGGGAAATGAAAGATTTTTGGCTCTTAATTCTAAGTATTAAAAAAAGTCAAAAAATCAAATAGTGTACTTTTCAGTCAAACAGGTCTTATCGTGTCTTAACAGGTTACCCATTGCCAGCCCTATCCAATCCCGGCTCCAATAAACCGTGTGCAACCACCAATGTGGACTATAGAGGAAGAACTCGCCTTGGTGAATTGTTATATTCACCAACAAGAGCAAGGAGATCTCGTTCGAAGCCAAAGATTTTAGCGAGCGGTTGTCACCTGATTCAACCAACAAATGGGTGAAAACCATCGTCCAACTGACGCGATATATGGAAAATATTGTTCCATGAAGGCGAAATGCACCATATTTGAGCATTTCTATACATAAATGCGATGAACGAGCACATGGGTTTAAACGATGAAGAGTTGATTGAAGTGGCTCGTAACGAACACCGAGCCATACACAATGATAACTACCCACATGTTGAGACTTGGAGACTTATGAGAGGACGATTTCTAATATAGTCGTCTTTCTACTATTTACTTTATGTTTTTAAAATAATTGTTTGATGTTTATGGAACGCGATGTTATTTTTATGTTTTTTAAAATAATTGTTTGATGTTTTATGGAACGTGACGTTATTTTATGATTTTTAATGTTTCTTTTAATATTGATGCAATAGAATGTTTTATAAAAAAATTACAAAAAAAAAATCTGATAAAGTGATCGCTCACCTTGAGCCATAACAGGATCAAGTGAGCAGTATTGAGACTTTAGTCAGCGCCCGGTTGTCCTATTTTAATAGGATAAAGTGATCGCTCACCTTGAGCGACAACGGATAGTCTTACAACTAATCAGTTTGGTCAACGTAACCGAATATTGACTAGACTTTTAATAATAAACTAATTTCGGTCAGCATAACCAATCCACAAGACTTTACTGAAACAAATA